>KZ651074.1:820915-843557 GCA_001010745.2 Gerris buenoi | reverse complement strand
GCTGTTCTGAAAGTTTCAAATGTCTAGCTACTCGGGATGTTAGTTAAAATTCGATTGCAAGATTTGTACCGGACAAACAAACAAATAAGAAACCAAGTTAATAAAAACGTAGTAAAAATAGTTTGCAATTAATGTGGCACATAGATTTCTCGCTTCCTGTTATTGAATGAATAGTCACATACGATTTGGGTCTGATTCGATTCCCAGTGGAATCAAATTTATTTTAAGGAACATTAAACATGTGCAAACAGTTTGAAATGATATGACATCTGTGGGCTACTTTCAACAAACAATCAGAATTTCTTTAATATCAGAGAATTAGTTTTGAAGATAAATTTCTTAATAAAAACTTGTTTGTGAAAAGGAAGCAATGGACGGAGGTCAAAATTAATGCAGAACTAACAAGGGCTAATTATGACCTACCATTTAAATGAAATTAAAATTATACAAGCAGTTTCTACAGTTTGTCCCACAACGAGATTGCGTTGACAGCGCGGGAAAAACTAGCAAATAGGGTGGGGAGCCAATGAGACCTCGAGGTTTTCCCGGACAAAAGGTTGTCCAACCAATCTGTGTGTCACTCAATTATCCGCTCTGTCAACGCACTAACTCTCGTTTGGCAAAAACTGTAAGGCATTGTGGTTTGCATAATTTTTTACAGACTGTTCGACGGACACGAAACCAAAAATATTTTCTGATGTCTGAAACGGATTCCTGTCAAGGAAACTTTAGAAAGTCTAGGAATGATAACAATGCTTCTGTTATCTTTAGTAAGCTTCGAGGCAAAAAAATTTGTATTTTTTACGATAAAAAAAAATCTTTAACATATATATTAAAATTTCCTTGGGAATTAAACCAAAGTATAAAACACATCAAGATAAGATTCCCTTTTTTAAAAAAGGGAAAAATGTGCAAATCTATAGACCCCAAGGATTATTCCCTTCTAGACAGTAAAAAAAAGAAAAAAAAAAGATAAATCCTGTTGGGGATTCACCTCAATAAATAGGGATTTGTGTTCTTTCGCGCTTAGCGAAAAAAAAAAAAAAAAAAAAAAATACATACATAAGAATACATTATTCAGAATCACGAACATGAATATATTATGGGAGGGGATTTTTATTCAGCTTTGTGTCCCACTATTATGATTACCATGTCATTTACAATTTGTAAAATAAATTAAAATGTATTTACATTTGATGTTAAATATGGCTAGATGTGAGACACTGAATGAGTGAAGTTGATCTCTAAATCTTATTTATCCTAATGAAATAAATTAAAATTTTGAAGAAAGAGCATCTTAAGTTGGTTAGTAGATCAAGCCAAAACGACCTCATATTGTTTAGTATGTAAGGATCTTAAATTGGTTGGTAGACTAACCCAAAAAAAAAATCTTAGCTTCGATGACCGACGAAGCCTGAAGGAGGTTCTTAACTTGATTTGTAGATCCAGCTACATAGAGAATCTCAGCTTCATTGGTAGATCAATGTAAAATGTAAGATCTCTCAGCTTCATTGGTAGATCAATGTAAAATGTAAGATCTCTCAGCTTCATTGGTAGATCAATGTAAAATGTAAGATCTCTCAGCTTCATTGGTAGATCAATGTAAAATGTAAGATCTCTCAGCTTCATTGGTAGATCAATGTAAAATGTAAGATCTCTCAGCTTCATTGGTAGATCAATGTAAAATGTAAGATCTCTCAGCTTCATTGGTAGATCAATGTAAAATGTAAGATCTCTCAGCTTCATTGGTAGATCAATGTAAAATGTAAGATCTCTCAGCTTCATTGGTAGATCAATGTAAAATGTAAGATCTCTCAGCTTCATTGGTAGATCAATGTAAAATGTAAGATCTCTCAGCTTCATTGGTAGATCAATGTAAAATGTAAGATCTCTCAGCTTCATTGGTAGATCAATGTAAAATGTAAGATCTCTCAGCTTCATTGGTAGATCAATGTAAAATGTAAGATCTCTCAGCTTCATTGGTAGATCAATGTAAAATGTAAGATCTCTCAGCTTCATTGGTAGATCAATGTAAAATGTAAGATCTCTCAGCTTCATTGGTAGATCAATGTAAAATGTAAGATCTCTCAGCTTCATTGGTAGATCAATGTAAAATGTAAGATCTCTCAGCTTCATNTGCTCATGATTTGTAAATTGAAATATGTAGGTAATATCAATAGAAATAACTTATTTGGAATGCTTATATCATTGTCTATAATAACACATTTTGCTTGTATATTTTTAAAATATTTTTATATAATGCATGCTAAATTATAGTAGCCACTCAAGTCCAACAGCTATATAAGGCTAGGACTTAATATGTATAAGTCTATTGTTTAGTGTACAATTAGTTTCATCAAATAAATACATTTTTCTATCTATCTATCTATCATAAAAAACAGACATAAGTGTTTTTGAAGTTTTTTATTACATGCGTAAATAAATGTATAATTGTGCGCATGTGAAAGAGAAACAAATGGGCGCAGAAGGTTGAAACTTATATGGGACCAACAATGGGCTAATTATGATCTAACATCCACATTTTAATATAATCGGACGATCAGTTCTGAAAATATATTTATGCCTCCGATTACATAAATTCCAAGACAGAAATCCGTTTTAATCATCGGGGAACAATTTTGGTTCCGTGTCTATCTTTCGCTCAATTTTTGCGAACCAAGATGTCTCAAAAAACAGGTCCGATTTTAATGATTTAATCATATCTCTAATCATTAAGCTTTTGTGGATATTTTTATCAGACTGGTTTTCATATTTTCCCAATTACTATTTGGTTTGAAATAAAATATATTTTGCTATACATGATATGAATTTTAATGACATGACATTCATGTAAATGAAATTCTATTCTATTATAAGATATATCTCATTAAAAATAAAATCTAAGACCAAATATTGTATTTCTATTTCATATAAAGAAATTTTATTGAGATGTCTGTCTTAAATGTTAAAACAAAATATAGTCTACCAATTAGTGTGGCACATAGCTTCCTCGCGTCCTAATTTGTACACTTTAATCATTTTATGCTTTTAAATATGTCATATGCTTTTTTTTTGCCAAATTTGTTTAATTTTCCTCTATTTATTAAATCTGTCAAAATTGTTTTGATTTTTGCTTTCGAGCTTACCGAAGGTAACGGAATCCGTTTCAGATATCAGGGAATATTTTTTTTTTGGTTTCGTGTCGGTCTACCGGTCTGTCGATCTGTCGCTCTGTCGCTCAATTTTTGTGAACCAGCATACCTTAACCCAGAATCAGCATACCTTTCCACAAACTAGTTATTAGGAACAATAGTTATTTACGCAACAAGGGAGAGAAGTGTGTTTTCCTGCTCGAGGTTATATTTTCCCCTGAGGCACCGCCGAAGGAGAAAACTTCATTAGCTCCCGAGGCCTTAGGCCGAAGGAGATAACTGTAGTATTAGCTCCCGAGGCTTGCCGAGGGAGATAATCCCGAGAGCAGAAATACTTTGATCCATGTTGCGTATTAAATTTTATCAACGACTAGTGAACCATGGGTAATAGCTATTAAGTTTGTAGGTATAAAAGTTTTACTTACAAATTCACGAAATTTAAACACCTTAAACTGATATTTAGTTACTTCATTTATTAAAATAACAATTTTTATACTAAATATACACGCTTTACAACAAACACTTTCAATAGTTTGTTTTTAGTTAAAGACTTTGTATGATAACCTAAAGTAACCTTCCCGAAAAATTAGTAAACAAAACAGCAAAAAACCATTACTACCAACATAATACTTAAAATGTACCTAAAAAAATACCTTTTAAGTTGGCATGATTGTTTTTTCACTCCCAACACTTCCCTCCCTGTTGTTAGCAATGTAAAGTCCACTTACAATGCAAGTCGTAGATAAAATATTTTCGTTCTTCAGAACGATCACATAACTTCCGTAATCTTCGATAAACCAAGCAAAATGTATTTCTCAAAAACGGTTCAGATGAATTTGAATAAAAAACAAAATGAAATTATGTCCATTTAAATACAGATCATACTATATAAGCTGTTTTTTCCGGAAAAAGTTTCTGAGATAAATTTTTCGAAAGCGTAGGATCAATTTTTTTTATTTTTATTTTTTTTTTAAAAAAAGCGAGAGTTCTTATCACTACATAGTTATTGAGTAAAATGATAATAAAGCATTTGTTACTTATATATTATTTTAACTTGCGAAATATAGAGGTGGTTAATGAAGCTAGAGAGGGTTCTATATGGTGTTTTTTAAAAGCTATAAATAGTGAGAAGCATAGGAGAGTTGATTTGAAGTCACTATGCGGGTTAACTCTATAGTTGGTACATGTCGAGGGCAAATGCACCCGCATATCTCTAAACTTACTTGTACCGACTCCAAGTACAAACTATTAGTACATTAGTTAGTTCACTAGTAATTTACTCTAAAAGCAATAGAAGAAAAAACAATAATTAAACAACTGGAATAAATGCATTTAGCAAGATAAATTGTATGGTAGCGTATGAAGTTTTCGACAAATTTGTACATTTTATATTTAAAAATGAAACTTAAGACATTAAAGCATTCATAAATTTGGTAATTTTTTTTTTTTTGTACGTTCTTATTTGGCATCACTTGTTTGTAAGGTACAATTTTTGTAAATAATTTTTTAACCAACTTTCCGACTAGAAAGTTTAAACTTTCACAATTATTTATTTCTGCAATATGTAACAATGAAAGTTAATCATTATTTTATGGAAAATAGTTGTGGTATTTGTCATTTTATTCCATTTACCGCAACAAATATAAAGTTATTTTGAAGTTTTTACAATTGATTGCAAATATCCAAAGCTGCTTCGATCAATGAAGATATATTAATTTTCGTTGTCAGGTATTCTCTTCAAATCGTCGATGTTTAGCCTCATGTACTTTTGGGAAAAAAGAATATCAAACTTCGGTTTTTTGTGAGGTGAGTAACAGTCTAAAGAAGAACATTGCGTACACCTTCTTTAGATTGTTACTCCCTTCTGTTATTTTTAATAAGGGGAGTAACAATCTAAAAAGGTGCTATATAAACTTTGTTTTTATGTGGTTTAGTGTTTTTTTTTTTTTTTTACATAAAGTGAAGTTATTATTCGTTGCAGGTGTCTATTGTAAAGGTGTTGTGAGGTTTATTTACACAATGAAAGTGCGTTAGTTATTAGTTTAAAGGAGAATAAAGTGTGTTTTAAGCTCATTACTGCTTTGTAGGTAGATATGTAACTTTGAACACGACACTCAAGGTTTTTACACATGCAAATGAAAACCAGTAAATTACACCTTGGCGTTAAACATTACATCTCTTCCATAATTCCCAGTTATTCTTATTTCTTTTCTGTTTAAACAAACTTTATTATACATATTTAAATACAGCCAGAATTCGTGACTCCGTCGTGAAACCATACTAAGTTATTCTTATGTAAAAATGTTTAAGTAAATAAATGATTTATTTATAGTCTACATTAATTTTATTCAAGGCAAATTAAACCCAGAAAAATGTCAAATACAAAGAAAAAACGAAAACCAATTAGTGTGGCACATAGCTTCCTTACATCCTATCACATATTTTTTTGATTCTATGCAATTATTTTTAGTGCCAACCCCTGTGAAAAAAAAATTATCAAAATTGTTCAGAGCAGAAAAAAGAAATTTATTTATTAAGAAATTTATTAAAAATATTATTTTACCATATTTTATAACTTTTGGTACACTTTGACTGTGCAAGCATAGCTAGATATGGGTATAAAATTAAAGAGGACAGTGTATATAAGATTTTTTAAAAAGCCGCACATCGTTATTACACTTTTTTCCGGAGATTATTATTGTCATTGCCTAATTTATTTAATTGTTTACTCCGTTTGGTTAATATGTGAAAATTGTAATGATTTTTTTTCTTTACATAAATTAAAGTATCAATTTAGCAAAAAGTTAAAGAGTTCAGACGGACAGTTGAGATTAATCTGGTGCTCTCTGAAGTCTTCTTTCGACAAATCAACCAAATTTGATAAAAATCGGTTGTTCTTTTGAAGTACACGTTAATTTTAATGTTATGCCTTTTGTCTAAATAGCTTAATTCCATCTCCTTTTTTTTTTTTTTTTTTTTTTACATAAAAAAAAGAAAAAAATATATGTGTGAGTGTGAGACTCTTACGCATTAGAAATGAAACTTAAGTTCTAGAAAAAGTCGCTTTTATGTTCCCTCCTACATAATATTAACACGACATAATTAATACATAATAACATATATATTCGTTTTGTGTCAATAGGGGTTTTTATAAAAATTAAAAAGAATGAACTAATTATTATTATTATTATTTTTTTTTTTTTATAATTATAGTTATATTTCATTCCTTTTTTTGGTCGATGGTTCGAAACTCGGCCACGTGAAAGATTTTTTATAGGTAAATCAACTGCCAACTTAGAACGGTAGTTGATAAAATATCTCTCATTTGGTAAAACATACAAATTCAAATAAAAAAATGTTTCACTTTTTTCGACGAATCTCAAAAACATACATGCTGTAAAATATCACGTTAGCTATAGAAAGTACTGAAAAGGACAGTCGAGAAAATTCCTGAGAAAGACTGATTTAGCGATTTTTTTGCAAGGTGTGTGCATAGTTGTGGAATGAGAAGGGTGAGGTGAAGATGCGTGAGTATAGTGTAGTACAGCGGCTTAGGTATAGTGGGGGAAGGCCCCCTACTATCTACTTTCCTTGTCTCTCTGACATTCGGATATACCTACTTTCAATTCAGGTTCTCCCTTACCCCTCTAATCACCCTTACTCTTTCTACAAACTGTTTAGTATGGCACTCTCAAGTTCTCTTTTTTCTCCCCGGACTACCCCATTTTTCTCCAATCGCGCTCTATCACACAGGTTTTGTATAGCACTCTCACTGAACTCGTTTGTTTACAAAACTTTTTTAATAATATAAATAGATATTGTTTTGATAAAGAAAATTCAAAATGTGCGCATGTAAAAGGAGAATCCAATGGAGTACATTAAATACATTTAATTTATCATCAATCACTTAAATAGAATAGAGAATTTAACTTTAGAAAAAATAAAAAAACACTTCGGCATTCAGGTCTACCTTTGACACTTATATTTTGAGATGCGGACTCTTAAGTTTCTGTAAAATTCCAACAAAACAAATTCTCTAGTGCTATATTTAAATTTAAAATTTTATTTTAAGATCCCTGTCTTTCACTCTTACAATCTCCATCTCATTTTATTTGACTAGATCTGTTTATAAACACACCACAGAGAAAAAGAAGTAATACTTCAAACGTATTGACTTTATTTTTAAATTGAAAGAATTTCTTTATCTATTTTCTCGATTTATTCAGTTCTTAAAGGTGTTTTGAATGTGGTTTTAAAAATAGAATTGGACGCGGGAATTGAATAACTTAAGTGACCAGTGATTTAATCTTTTTTTCTTTATTGTGGCGCGACATTTTAAAAAACAGTGTTGGTCAAAAGGTGTTGGGAGCTAGGACTAAGTTTTTCTAATTTTAGTTTTAAAGGTCACTCAGAGGTTTTCCAATTTAACTATTCCATAGTGATTACAATATACGCACATAATACACATACTACATACACTAATATTGTCACAATTCTTACATAGATGAGTAGAGGGGTTCACTAGATTAAAAGTAAAAAATACTTATTTCTACTAAAAGTAAGCTTATTTTACAAAACCTGGTATCAACCACTAGTGGTTAATAACAAGAAAAAAATCACAGGAAAGTACTTGCGTCCAAGTACTTTTTAGATGATAAAGCATACCCGTTATGTAACTATGATTGTTTTCTTCGATCTCAGGGGTCCCGGGTTCGATCTCCCGGGGGTCGCAATGTTTTTTATCAGTAATAACAACAAGATAAATTACATTTTCAGGAAATATTCATCGCCCAACCATAAGGTATAACCATGAATAATTTAGAAATTTTAGGACCAGCCGTTATATAGTAGTTGGAGGGGGGAGGGAATGTTTTTTGGGTATATTTTGACTTATATAACCAAAAAGGAGTGCGAAATTTAAAAAAGCACACATATATTTGAGTCCTTCTCTTCAGCAGCATCCATTTGATACCCAAATCAAAATTTTTAAAAAATAAAATGTTGGGCGCACTTTACATTTTCTCGCCCAAAATTGGCAATTTTTCAAAATTTGGGATGAACTCCCGGAATTTTCAAAATTATTTCAAAATTTTAGGATCGGCCGTTATATAGTGGTTGGGAGGGGAAAATTTTGTTGGGTATATTTTGATTTATTTAACCAATAAGAAAAGCAATATTTAAAAATGTATTTTATATTTGTAACCTATTATTCAGCAGCTTTCATTTGATACCCCACTCGAAAATAAAAAAAAATATAAATTTTTGCGAATTGCGCATGCGCACATTTTAATTTTGAGCTTCTGTATACTTTTCCTGTTTTTGGGACAAAAATTTGCACCAGTCTGTCAAATTTCAGCACTTTAGCTTAAACGGTTCGGGCCCTATGAACCAAAGAGCGACGGACAGACGGACACATTACCCTCGGCATAAGGTTTTTGAGAAGTATCTACAAAACCCTAAAAATATAGTTTTAACAGCTGACACAAGACTTAAAAATAAAATCCCTACAAAGAATGGAGGTCGTAATTTAAGTGATGTTATTGTGCATTGAATTTGTTGTATATATGAATATATATAGTTATACATGTGTGTGTATTTTTTTAAATCTTGAAAATTCATTGAGTTAGCACGTTTCAAACCTTCAGGTTTGTATATACAAACTCGGTTTTTAAATTATTATGATCATTAAAGGAAAAAGTAAGTTCTTTAATCTATCACTTGTTTTGATCCCATTGATATCATCCACTTAGTATGAAATATAAAATAATCTATGTCACATAAAAAAAATTGAACATATTAATTTGTCTTACTATATAATTAATGAAAACATACGACTCAAATATCATATGTATATATTTATATATAAATATGAGTGTGTGTGCAGATAATATCAAAAGATTGCGTGAGAAATAAAAATTAATTTAAATTGTATCAGTAAATCATATCCTTACATGGACTAAGTAATTAAAAATATGTATTTAATAAAACAGTATTTTAAACTTTACATTTATTTAATACCAAGGATAAAGTTAAGTTATGTATGAATAATTTAAGTAAAAAAGATAATAAAAACTTGATCAAAGAGATGATTTCTAAAGTTCAAACTAAGTAATATAAGTATACTTAATTATTAAGTAGGGTTTCATTAAGTTTCAGGATGTGACACTCAAGTAAAGCAATTTTATATAAAATAATATATAGCTGTTACTTAATTACATAAACGTATATACGTGTACAATATGAGTGTTTCCTTAAGGTTTATACACACGGTGACATTATTGTAGACACATACTCACATGGATAAAAGTGGCACTCAATATATAAAATGGTATATATATANATGCATGTATATATATATATATATAATGTGTATGAATTTAAGAATCTAAAGATCATTAATCGCTCGCAAAGGTAAGCTGTGTCCTTTGATAAATGATGTCTCAAGTTAAGACTTAAGACCTGTTCAAAACCTGTCTCCAGAATATATACTATTTAATGTACTTCTTCCTTTTAGAGGGATACTTATTTAATTAAATATAATGTACTGGATCGTCATAGACAACGTAGAATAAGAAGAAATAAATAGAAACAAGTGTCAGTCCACACGGTAGAAAAGAGGAGGAAATTGTCAAGTTTGTCCCCAATATATAGTTTTTTGATTAAGAAAGAAAACTATTAATAAGCGGTAACATGACTGATAGATATTTCCAGCGTTTTAAATGACAATAATTATTGATTTGGATAAAAAATATATATATATATAGAAGAAAGAGTTTATTTTACTACTTTGAGCAAATATTTAAGTATTTTAGGTGTAAGAATGTTAGGTGAACTGATAGTCCTTACTTGAGTTGTTCTTACAATTACAATTGCTTGGTAGAGATGGTTAAGGGTGGTTAGACATGCTTTAAAGGGTGGCTATAGATTTTCAAGGGTGTTTAGGATATTCTTAGGAGTGGTTAGAGATGGAAAATTGTGGAATGACATGGTGAGGGATTATGATTTCTTTCTTTGGAATCGGTCATCATTTAGCCAAAAGATGGCCAATTCTAAGGCTACTCTTCACAATATTTATCAAAAATTATCTGAAATTTATTGTAAATGTACAATATTACTTAGTAACATGTATATAAGTACCTGCTAGACACAAGATATTATTAGTATAATGGACAGGTGATAAAAATATAAACTTGATTACTTTTGATCGGTATTAAGTTGTCATTGTTTAACACTACATACTTTTGATCGGTATTAATTTGCCATTGTTTAACACTATACATACTTTTGATCGATATTAAGATTTCATTGTTTAACACTAAATACTTTTGATCGGTATTAAGTTGCCATTGCTTAACCCTACTTACTTTTACATCGTTTGATTTGACATTGTTCAACACTATCTACTTTTAATCGTTATTAACCATTAATTTTTAATCAATTATCGAGCTTAATACGGAAAATATAATCTACTTATATTCCTTTTAGGACTAAATAGTTCAAAATGTCAATAATTGTAAAAAAAAAAAGAAGTCATTATGGACAATCTTTTATCACATTAAATATTCACGATGGACAGGAATTGCATCTAATTTTAAATAAATTACCATTCAAGTAGAATATATTAGAAGAGAATTTTTAATGTACAAGCATTAACAAGGATATAATTTTACATAATTTTCATATTTTAGTTTTTAAAATCTCTATTGAAGGGAAGTATTTATAATTTAACATAGTATTACAGATGCTTAAACTCTTAAATTATTTAAGTCCTTTAATTAACTAAGTTCTTCTATAAATAAGTCAAAAGTTCTTTATTCCTAAATGGATTTTAATTTCTCTAAAAGAATACATAATTTTTTAACTAAATAAAAAAGAATAAATTACAACAAAAATTACTTTAAACCAGAATTTATCGTGAAAAACTATAGTGCTATTATTACACTGTAATAAAATAATTTTTGAGGGAATTAAAAAAATAACAATGCATAAATAAATCGTACCACATTAAAGATTTAAAAGGTCGGAACAATTTGAACCATAGTTACGTGATTTTTCGGAGTAAAATTTTACAGAAACTGGAAATGGAGAACCTGTATTATTGGAACCATGAACTTTGACATATTGTTCGTTTCTCCATTGAACAAGATAGTACAGTAATTTTATCCAATACGGGTTTAGATATGGGTAATAATATATGGCTTACTATTCCTGAGTTAAGTCTAAAGTGTTAGGTATTTTAAGTTTGTCGTCTGTTAAGTAATTTAAGCTTGTCGTGTGTTAAGCATATTCGTGCCCTATTATAGGACAAATGATTACAGAAGATTTGGATCCGCTTCAATTTCAAGAGAGGGCACAATTATTTTAAGCGTTTACCTATGTCATGTCTTAATGCAATAAAGGCGTTAAAAGTAGATTAAAAAACGTTTTCGGATCATTTACCAGAAGTTTTTTGTCTAAATGATCTTTAGACAGAAAAGATATTTAAAACTTTACAGATAATCTGGAAAATATAATGGAGCTAAGACCAGTAATTGCTGGAAGGATGTCTCAAGATAACATCTTAGTTCTGATTAGGAAAGCGTCTGAAAAAGGTGGACGTAATCATGGAAAAGAAGATAAAATTTTTGAGAAAAAAAAACAACCCTGGTATGATTATAAATATTGGAAGATAAGAAATAAAATGTATGAAAACTTGGGAGAGTATACTTGGTGGTGATAAAGTCAGAATAGCCTATGTGTAAGCTAAGGGGATTTACATAGCCCATGAGTAAGCTAAGGGAAATTACATAGCCCATGGGTAAGCTAAGGGGATTTACATAGCCCATGTGTAAGCTAAGGGGATTTAAATAGCCCATGTTTAAGCTAAGGGGATTCACATAGTCGATGTGTAAGCTAAAGGGATTCACATAGCCCATGTGTAAGCTAAGGGGATTTACATAGCCCATGTGTAAGCTAAGGGGATGGACATAGCCCATGTGTAAGCTAAGGGGATTTACATAGCCCATGTGTAAGCTAAGGGGATTTACATAGCCCACCTGTAAGCTAAGGAATTTACGATAGAGAACATAGACCCAAAAAGTTAAATTGGTTCAAGTAAAGACAAACACTGCCTGCTAACTGAAAATTTGCCTTGCGTACTACCATTCGCTCAGATGATTGGTTTTTTTATGAACACTAATACTATTACTTATTTTGAACTTCAACATATTGCACTCTTATTTGCGCAGACAGTTAAAATTACTGTGAAACCATCTGAAAGCAATTTTTTTTTTCACATTAATATGCTACCTACAATCCAAATGTTCATTAAAATCGGACGAGTTGTTTTTAAAATATGATATTTCTCAAAAATGTTGAACGAAAAACCGACAGACACGAGACCAAAAATCTCTATAGGGATTTTATTAATCTGGAGACATAAAAAAAAGTTTGATCACAATGCGCCGTCACCCGTCACCTTTAGTAAATTCGGAAGCATTAATTAAAAAAATCATAATATATTTTAATTATTTTATCTCCATACTACTTTAGAACCTATTCCAGGAAATTTAGGACAAAGATGAATTGCAGTGATGACTCTAATTAGAAATGGGATGAAATAACAAATAATAAGAAAAAAGATAGACAAGAAAGAAAAAAGACAAGGGATAAAATAAGAAACATGTTCACCAGACTTGTTCACTGAAATTTTGACATGAGTGTCATGTAAGAAATGGTTAAAGATAATCAACTGTGATGGTTCGTCCGCATGCCCAATGATTAAACTCGTGTAGGCTCAAGAGACAAACCTAAGAATTAAAGTGTGATGGAAGCCACCCAAGTAGAAAGAAAAGATTAGAACGGGTCGATAACACGCAGGAAGTTTGTAGAGAACGAGTGGTTCCTTTGGTAACTAACAAGGGTTCTCTGCCAAGAAAACCAGTCAAGATGACTTCGAATCAAGCCTAAATGCCAAGAGAAAAGAAAGCCATTAAATAAATCGAGTAAAGAAAAAATAAAAGAGCACTTTATCAGTTTATATTCAAATCATATTAAACATTTAATTTAGATAAATTTCGGTCATTAAAGGCCCCCATACACGATCAAACATCAATTATTTTGCGCTAACATGATGATTGTGAAAACCTGGGCTAATTTAGGCCATACACGTCAAACATATTTTTTGCGCAAACATCATTTTTGCGCAAACATCAAATAGCCCCATACACGGTTAAAATGTTTGCGCAAACATTTTGACCGTGTATGGGGGACATACGTCATTCATGTTTTGACATTGACAGTTTTGTGAATTTGTGAATCGATTAAATAAACAAATCTGTCCACTTATATAGGGCATATTCCTGCTACCACCTTACTGTATCTTTCTTACGCTACCGGGTTTAATCCGATGATGAGCGGCTTTAACCTTAATTATGCAATTGTGGAATGCCTGTATTGTACCAGGTACTTTACCTCAGGTAATTGATAATCATGTGGCTAACTGATGATTAATAACTGAGTTTACGCAAACAATATTGTGTCTATGTCAACAAAAGGGATTGCTAAATAATACTTGAAGAGAAACCTTAAAGAGTAGCCTTAATAAACATTTGACAGTAATTATATTTAATGAAACAGAGTGACCGAGGATCTTAAGGCGCTGGCTCAGCTATCAATAAGTCTAGGCAACTCGAGGTCATGGGTTCGATCCCGTGCCATGATACTCTGAATTGCATCAATGAATCGCGGACGGTGCAGGGCGAGGGACACCCCCTATGGTGCACTCTTCCCCCACGTTTTGACGCACGCTTATATAGCTTACTAATGACCGTAACACACTCGCTTCGGGCGGTACAATGTACAAATGTATGATGTGTGAAGTAACTGAAACTCTCCACCACGGGGCGTAAAAAGGGCCTAAGTGATGGCCTAATTGCAAGGTTCGAACAAGTGGTTCGTCCTACCTGTTCTAGTAGAAAGTACTAGACGACTACTACAATTTATAGTAATAGTATCAAATTTAAAAAGCTAAATTAACTCAAGGATAAATCTAAAAAATTTTCAGTGTATTCAATCAATCAATTTAAGATAAAAGTTAAAATAAAATAAGAATAAAAGTAACATAACCAATGTGTGATGTTTAATTAAATTACGTCTTCAAGAAAGATTAGAAAGAGTTAAGAAGGGCGTTGTCTCGTGGGAAGAGATAGATATAGGTGCACATTAATTTGCGATTGCATGCTTACTCTATATTCTTACTTAGTTGTAATCGTCAATCACTTCATAGACACATTGATACTCATTTACTCCTTAAACCAATAATCATGCATAACGTTGTAGAAAAATTCAGCTTTGTACAACTGTACAAGGACCAGAAAAATGTTTACATTATGTGACTTATTCCAGTATTTTCAGAGAATTAAGTTCTTCCCAGGTAAATACCTACAATACAAAAAAAAGAGCAATGACTGCAATATTTTGGATAATATATGAGATCGAGATCTTAAGAAAAAAGGGGTTAAAGATGGAGAAAAGAATCACTGGACAAAAAAAAAGAAGAAAATTATGTGAGAAGGACAAGATCTAGCAAGGACTGTGCAAGCTCTTATTAAGTAAGAATGGGGCAGAGAAAAATATGGAGATCGTTAAAAATTACCAGGGTTCGCCACTCTTATGAGCTCATCGCCATAATTTAGAACCAAACATGTTCCCAAGGGAGAAACATTACATACATCAAGAATCAAATAGCTCAAATTCTTTTTGCGATTTTAGCATTCATTAGTTGAACAGTTCAATATTCAACACAGGACACTTATGATTGTTTCTTTGCTTTAAACCTGTTAAAATATTTATCAAGACAAATTTAAGGATGCTTACCTAATTTGTTGTTGGGGCTGTAGGGTTCGTAGCTGCCGGCGGAGGTGGTGGGCGAGGAGTAACCGTTGGAAGGGCTCACGTAGGCGATGGGCCAGTCCTCCTGAGGTGCTGCCAGTCTACCAGACTCCTCGCCCATACCTGCATTCCTCACCCCTGGCAACCTGCAAAACAATAAACATAATTCTATTAAGACTTGAACGAGATTAAGTTGATTAGAAAAGGAAAAATCAAGTAAAAAAGGAGTTTAAATGCAGAAGGACCTAGGTATTTGAAGGTGTCAACGGATCAAACGAAAACAACTGGGAATTTCATGAGAAAACTGATGAAGCAAAAGGGCAGTTTAAGACCCTCTTCAAAAGATTTGTCTGAGGTGGCACCACCAAGTCAGCAGAAGAAATAATATTTCCGTCTTTAGACGAGCCACGCTACCAGGATTTCTTTTTTGACCAACTGACTTACCTTCTGTTATAGTATCGTAACAGTTACACAACTGCGGTAGATATCAAAATCCATTAATCAAATCCATTACTTTTGTGAAAACAGAATTTGTATCCTGTTATCCTCACAAGACCCACTATCTTTAATAAACATCTTTAACAAATTTTGGTGTCGTAGGCAGATCCTTTAAGGGTTATGTGTAAGAAGAATACTCTAATTCATGTCAGCTCTGGCAATTAGAGTATTAACTCTGGTGAATTAAAGTAATCTTCTTACACATTACCCTTAAAGGATCCGCCTACGGCATCAAAATATTACTGCAGGGTACATCTAGCAAAACTATCAATCTTTAACAAACATTTTAATGACACTGTAAAAAGCTAACACGATCTATGTTCACCCATCATCGCCATATAAATAGGTAGATGCTTAAGTGAAGTAGCATCAATCAGGTTTCAATTTACGAATGTAAATTATATGGTTTCTACTGATAGATTGATACACTACCCCTATCATCCATTACGTATACAGTTGTATAATCCCATTGGCAGACCTGAGCACTCTCGGGCTGGTGTGCAATGAAATTATTTTATTTATGCTAACAGCTAATTTATATACGCATAGTTTGAAAGCTAATCAAACAATTTAATATGAATTAGACTGAGAAATTGTGCACAAATGGTTAACTTAAATCAATATCATACTATGAGATGTGGTGAAAGTCTCATGCAGATTCAAAATTATTACTATAACACCCATTCTAGATGACTTCTTCTTATCCCCCTTTCCTTTCATATCATATCACGGAATGCGGCGAATCCGAGTAGCTAAGGCTTCGAACTAAACCTCTACCCATTTATCAAAAATATATCTAGTTTGGTATGAAACATTTTACATATCTGATTATCACATCGAATAGATTATAGATGGCCTTCTAATATGTGTTGGTCAAGTCGAAAAAATAGCCAAATTCTATTACTGACATTCAACAACGAATTTATTTAGCGTAGGATAACCCGGTTTGAACTAACTCCTTAAAAAACACAAGTTAGTAATTTCACGTCGTTAGTCTGGACTAACAATAAATAACAATAAATTCAGTAAAAATCACTAACTCTTTACGGCAAACTGAGCAGAGATAATTTTGATGAACGGAAGTATTACATCAAAAAATGTATTATCTACATTGACTCGACTGCACAAATTGTTACCATCATTGCCTAACCAATTTATTACCTACATTGACTAACCAAGATATTGTTCCCATTGTAAATATTGACTACTTTTAAAGAAATTGATAAGAAATAAGATTAGAGATTGGTCCTCAGAACAGTTTGAAAGCAGAAAAAATATAACATTTTATTTCATTTTTTGATTTCTTAAATTAATTATCTCTTTACATCGAAAAACAATCACGTTCAAGATACTTTCACTATCGAAAGAAAACAACTCAAGATCAAAAACCTTTCGAAAAACAATGTCCAATAATGACCATGAGAGGGTTAAAAAAAAAAAAGGTCAGAGATAAAAATTACATTGGCAAAAGACCACCTTTGAGAAGAACTCCTCTATCGATAGCCTTCGAATTTAGACACGAAACTAAAGTTCAATACAACGTCTAAAGTCTGTCTACACACATTGAAAAAGGTCATTTTAAAAGAAGAGTTCGACAAAACAGCATTCCAAAACAAACTCAAATGAGAGAAAAGGAAAATAAAAATAAACGCAGGCAAATTGTTAACACTATAAAAAAAACTACAATTGAACTGTCGGTACGTGCTTCAAATACAAGTTATAACATTCTCTTACTTTCAAGCAGTTGTTAGAATGGATACCTACGAGTTCTTAAGTATTACGTTGTTGAACAAACTCAATTCAAAAACGTTATACTCTACTGTGTAAAAACAACACATGTATGTTCATAAAACAACTTAATTTGTTAACATATTAACAGATGGAAATAAAAAAAAAAATGTATTTACACGACAGCAATAAAAAATTGCTAATTTCTAACAACAGAAGATGTCATCGTTAGGATACCTGCTGGATAAATCAATTGTTTAAACCCAAACATTAATATACTAAGGCTAGGCACATACTGGGGGCAAAAAAGTCAGAAGAATGTCTTCGGACTGCCTGCGGAGGCTGTCTTCAGATACGAAAGATTGTTGGAGGGCGACGAAACTGTCGCTCTCCAACAATCTTTTGCATCGGGACTCGGGACATCAATCGTTGCCTCCAGTGTGCGCCTAGCCTAAAACAACCACTGATGGGATTAGGCTCGTTAAAGGGCTTAGCCCTTTCCTGAATCGGGAATCGAACCTGGAACCTCCAGCATGCAAGACGAAAGCAATGAGCTACTGGGGTTAAGTTAATTGTATAATAAATCAAAATAAAAAATATCTCTGTCTGCCCATTAGTGTGGCACAAAGATTGTTTGCGTACTTTAATAATGTTTTAATACTACGCCCCTTGTCAAATTCATTTAATATTACCCCCTTTATTTAAAAAAATGTAAAAGTATAAATCAAGCAAACTTTAATTAGCGCAGACAATTAAAAAGGGGATTATATGTGGGCTTCTAAATACAACAAACTATCCTTTTTATGAAAACTTGAAAATGAAAACAGATGAAAACTTTTAAAATTACAGCTTTTAACAAATGACTAAATAATTTGTAAGCATGATGAAAAGAAACCAATGGGACGCAAAAGGTTGAAACTTAACATGGGACCGAAAAAAATCAAAATTAAAAGACATAAAAAATCATTTGAAAATAATGTATAGTTACTTATTTTCTAAATAACATAATTTAACCAATAGAATCATGCATTGATAAATTGATTGTGGCAAAAGCATGAAATAAATTTAAACTACGTTCCTACATGTCTCGTAAATTATATCTTTTAACTGCCTTATGTATTAAGAGAAATGTTGGACAAGGAAATGGTTTTTGTTTCTTTATTTATTTTTTATTGGAGAAGAATTAGATGCACGTATTTTCTAAACATTTTATTAGACAATTCTTTATAAATGTTAAGACATATTCTACACTGAGAAAGTCATGCTATTTATATGCGGGACAACAAATAATACTTTTAAGCTGTTTTTTTTTCTACAGCGCAAATTACTTTCGATATGTTACTTATTTTAAAATTGACATATACGTATAAGTCCCACAAATTCTTGATTAAAACAACTAAATTACTTTTATTGATTTTGTTTTCTTTAATTAATAACTTTAATAAGTTAGTTAATATACTACTACTACCAATAAGTTAATATATAATTTGTTTAATTTGATCTTGAGCAAACAACACTACATTAGGCCATTGCAGAAAGAAAGGACTTGGCCATTATATATACCTATTTAAAGATATTATCAGTGTAAAAATGTTTCACTTCTCTAAGATTTGATNATGAATTGAAACATGCCAACAAACAGACAGACAGAGCCTTTATATAAGGTTTCTTTTCATACTTCATACAGAAACCTAAAAATCAAATTAACTCTAGCAGAAGGTGGTAATCTAGGTTAGAATTTCAAAAATGATAAACTTAAAAATAATTGCATCCTATTAAGTTATTGAACTCTTCAAAAATTCCTCTAGTGTCCTAATTCTAATGTTGACTGTGATGGACGAAAAAATTCATCATCTTATAATTTGAGAGACAACTTCAAAACCATCTGATTAATTACAAGCGATTGATTGGGCCCAAGTTGAGATCAATCTCTTCAATGATTATTGCTGAAGCCGATTCTAAAATGGTTTAAAACTGTAACAGAGACTTATAAGCGTATTGTTAAACCGAGTCACAATATTTGTCGAAGTTTAGTTTGCTGAGCTTGTTGAAAACCTACAATCTTTAATGCTTCCTAAAGCAACAATGTATAAATTTCAAAGTCTTAGTAACTTTTTGAATCACTAATATATCTCAGTGGGGAGTTCTTAATACTCACTAACTTTATATCTCAAAATAATAGTCCTAATTCCTAATATAGGTTCTCAACATAGTTCATCCTTCTGAAACTTCATCCTTGCAAACTTCTACTTAAATAAAGGGCTATAAACTTGATATTAACTTAGTCCTTGAATATATATGACGTCAAAATTGTTAAGTTCAACATTTTAAACTCAAAATAGATGTGAGAGTTTTACAAGATTAATGGAATTGTAATTCTTCAGGCTAAGAAAAGTTGTAAATTAGGAGATTACCATTTTAACCACTTGCACTTAAATTTAAGTAACAAAACAAAGTAAGGACCGTAATATAAATACTAATAAACCCTAAAACCTTACTTCTAAGCAAATTAAATATTTAAAGAATCAATAAACGGACAATAAAGTGAATTTAGTTCCTCATACGAGAGAAAACACCATAGCTACACAGGTTTCAAATTAATAATATACAACACATTCATATTAATAATATACATACAACAGTTCATATTAATAATATAAATGCATTATATTAATAATATACAACAGGTTCATTTTAATAATATATGCATATTAATAATATACATACAACAGTTCATATTAATAATATAAATGCATTATATTAATAATATACAACAGGTTCATATTAATAATATACATACAAATTGCAAACAGTATGAGATTTATTATTCATCTTCTCCCCATCCCATCACATCCCTTGCAAACAGTATGAGATTTATTATTCATCTTCATTTTGTCAAAATTGGCCCAGTAGGTAGGTATAGTTTAGACTTCACGAATCTGCATAGACGACAGACAGACATTTTATAATAAATAAATTTTTGGACTCAAAACGTGTAAATCCATCAAAATCAAATTTTCACGGTATCACAATACTTTCTCTTAATATGAGGAATTAACAAGGAAGAAGTCAAAATAAAGAAACTAATCTTATCGTAACTTTATCCTCAAAAAAAAAGGAAATCAGTTAAATAGAAATCATACAGTCTTTTGAGTAAGAAAATGAAGGGAGGAAGTGTTTTAAATAACTGCCATGTTTTATTAATGGTGTTTAGGAGGGGGGTGGTTGTTAGGGAAAAGAACTCGGTAGACTCTTGGGCCAAATCTGGGTCGAATATTGAATAGAGATTCGTGTTTGAAAATGGACGGAATTAAGCAGGCTTTTATAATACCGTGCTTCTTTAGTCAAGTTAGCGTGCTCTTAGAAAATACCCGACACCACGAAAATAAAGGAAAGCGAGAAAATATACAAAAAAGTGGAAATGTTTCCGGTCCTTACTTCTACTTCGAAAAAAAAAAAAAAAAAAAAAAAAAAAAATCCTGACAAATGTTATTTTTCCCAATGGATTTTATAAGTGGGAGTAAAGTTTATGAGACGGAACAGGGGTAAAAATATTTCCCTTGTTGTTTTTCTTCAAGTCTGCAAATAAAAACTGAAAAGGAAGTTAGATGATTTTTATATTTTCATATTTTCTTTTTTGGTTACATAAAGGTAAGTGAAATGTACTTTGAATTGAAGGGGTGGAGGGAAACAAGCTTTTTAACAAAATATTTAAGCTTTGTTTGGTTTTTTCCTTCGACAATTTAGGTTTAACCTAGTAAAAGTTCAATAGTTCAATGTACTGTAATAGTGTTAGAGAAAAGTTATTGATAAAAAGTAAATTTGTTGCTAGATAGTTATATTATTTAATATAAAATTCTGATACAACCTTTATTCGTCTAGTTCAATAAATAAAATATGGGTTAAAATTTGGTCAAAGGAACCATAAAATAAAATTGTGTAGCAGAAAAGCATTAATAACTTCCAAACATAAACTGTGTTAAATTTATCATTTNTAGATGCACGTATTTTCTAAACATTTTATTAGACAATTCTTTATAAATGTTAAGACATATTCTACACTGAGAAAGTCATGCTATTTATATGCGGGACAACAAATAATACTTTTAAGCTGTTTTTTTTTCTACAGCGCAAATTACTTTCGATATGTTACTTATTTTAAAATTGACATATACGTATAAGTCCCACAAATTCTTGATTAAAACAACTAAATTACTTTTATTGATTTTGTTTTCTTTAATTAATAACTTTAATAAGTTAGTTAATATACTACTACTACCAATAAGTTAATATATAATTTGTTTAATTTGATCTTGAGCAAACAACACTACATTAGGCCATTGCAGAAAGAAAGGACTTGGCCATTATATATACCTATTTAAAGATATTATCAGTGTAAAAATGTTTCACTTCTCTAAGATTTGAAACATTATGATACTTCCACAACATCATTATTGAACTGAGCGAAGCGAAGCTCTTATACTACACTTAGCATTTTTTCTGATGCGTACTCCTCCTGAACGGCTGAACCGATCCGCACAAAATTCGGCACGGTAATAGTAACCAACTGCAGGAAGGTATAAATCTGAAATGGTGCAAATCGGTACACAGGGGTACGGGGTACAAAGTACTAAAGTTTTCTCCTGAACGGCTGAGCCGATCCGCTCTAAATTTGTCACGGTCATAGTGACCAACCACAAGAAGAAATAAATCTGAAATGGTCCAAATTGGTACACAGAGGTACGGGGTACAAAGTACAAAAGTTTTCTCCTGAACGGCTGAGCCGATCCGCTAAATTTGGCACGGTAATAGTGACCAACCACAAGAAGAAATAAATCTGGTTAAAATTGGTTCACGGGGGTACAGGGTACAAAAGTTAAAATAGTATATGCCCTTCAAGATGCATGTCGCTGGAAAACTCTTTAAGAGTACAGTTATTGTTGTTATGTTAACTTTTGTCATATTTTCATTTATGAGTGGTCATTCTATTGGTAAAATAGAAAAAAAAAAAATGATTAAAATGCACGCTCAGCTCAATATTGCAAGTATTGCACACCTAGTTATACATGCTAGTATTTAGACCTTGGATTGAGGTAACACCGTACTGTACTAAAAAGATTCTTAATTTAATCAAATTATAATCATTATTAACACTGGGAGACAGACAGAGAAAAATAGACTCCAGCGCCGGGATTTGAACCACGAGCCTTCCGCATTTCCAGTGCAGAAATTAAAATGATTATAATTATTTGATTTAAATTAATTTAAACATTCCGTAGTATGAAAACTACCAAAAACTTAAAAAATTGAATTTCGAATTGATTGTACAAGGTACAGGTACTAATGGAGTACTTTATAATCATAAGCGTTAATTCTCGGTTTAGTTCTAATGT
>KZ651074.1:760394-812151 GCA_001010745.2 Gerris buenoi | reverse complement strand
TATATATACATATATACACGTACCCGTTTGTTTGAGTATCTTAGTGTATTGTAATACATACTTATGAATATGAATAATAATTATTTGAAATGTAACATATATTATAGTCAAAATATGATTATTTCGTGTAAACTCATAATTTGCATTTACTTAAAATAATAATACTGTCGTTTTATTAAGAGGAGTATATTTTATTGACTTTTATTTTAATCGCTCAAATGGAAATTTTTAATTAAAAATTTATAAATTAAAATATTATGTACATTTAAATATTTTATAGTTTATTTTGATACTTCATTATATTTTGAAGTTTTTTTCTTTATTGTTTATCTAAAATGTAACAATTTTATTTCCTTTGAGTTTGAAAAGTTATAAAAGAGGGGAGAGAAGTTTATATTTTTTATTTATTTAAAATAAAATATATTATATTCTTTCAAAATACAATAAAAAAAAACTTTTTAAATTCTGTCATTTAAAAAGTAAGTTTTTACGAACAAATCATTTGATTCAAAAGTACAAAGCTAAAATCGATACCTTTTGAAATAAAATCAACTTTTTTATTTAGTGTACATGGCTCTCTTTTTTTGGATGACACTTTATAACTTCAATAAGAAGTATTTTTATTGAGACCTTTATTGTACTATTATTATTTTGCTGTTTCTTTAACAGCTATTTCACACATCGACTGCCTTTTAAATTCTCAAATCGGCGGCAAAATTAAAAAAAAAAAACCAACCAGTTTTGCAAAATAAAATTCTAAAGACAAAATCATCCACCGGTGAGTTCGGTTTCAAATTAATACATGGTAGGTTTCCGATTTTAAGCAACATTAATTACGCTCATTTCTGTTTTTGATTACAAAAACAAATTCGACGATAGAATGCGGCAAACAGTTCATTAAATCCGCCTCTAGCAACGACATGATTAATTTGCAACAAGTATCATGAGTGTTATAATCATCTAAAATTACAATAAGCAACAAAAAGAGGAAGTAATTATTGAATTATTAAATACATTATCCCATTATTTCCTANATCGCTCAAATGGAAATTTTTAATTAAAAATTTATAAATTAAAATATTATGTACATTTAAATATTTTATAGTTTATTTTGATACTTCATTATATTTTGAAGTTTTTTTCTTTATTGTATATCTAAAATGTAACAATTTTATTTCCTTTGAGTTTGAAAAGTTATAAAAGAGGGGAGAGAAGTTTATATTTTTTATTTATTTAAAATAAAATATATTATATTCTTTCAAAATACAATAAAAAAAAACTTTTTAAATTCTGTCATTTAAAAAGTAAGTTTTTACGAACAAATCATTTGATTCAAAAGTACAAAGCTAAAATCGATACCTTTTGAAATAAAATCAACTTTTTTATTTAGTGTACATGGCTCTCTTTTTTTGGATGACACTTTATAACTTCAATAAGAAGTATTTTTATTGAGACCTTTATTGTACTATTATTATTTTGCTGTTTCTTTAACAGCTATTTCACACATCGACTTATAATACCAGGGTGAGACATGTTTTAACTGTCCATAATAATAAATATTTGTTTTAAAGGGTCCGTTTCTTTTATTAGACTAAATAGTTTCCTAATGTAATTTTTATGTACTTTTGATGCCATAATGTGACGGCTAACAGCCTCTGGATCATAGCCATGAATAAGTAGTATAATTTCAGCAAAATTGTTAATGTACATGATATTGTTAATTATGTTTACCAATAAATAAATTTTTTAAAAAAATATATATATATGTCATGATGTAAAATTTCGGCTAAAATTAGATATAGATATTTTGAATATTGCGGCGAGTTATATCCTAACAACTCCTAACTATAATAGTCTTACATTCTAATAACTACTACAAACTAACTACATACTATAATAATCCTATATTCTAATAACTAACTACAAACTAATATAATAATCCTACATTCTAATAACTACTACAAACTACTACTATAATAATCCAACATTCTAATAACTACTACAAACTAACTACTATAGTAATCCTGCATTCTAATAACTACTAAAAACTACTACTATAATAATCCTACATTCTAATAACTACTACAAACTAACTACTATAATAATCCTACATTCTAATAACTGCTACCAGCTGACTTCTATAATAATCCTACATTCTAATAACTACTAAAAACTACTATAATAATCCTACAATACTAATCCTATATTCTAATAACTTAATTGAAGCGAGCGTAAGCGAGCTTCTTACATTCAACGAAATATGCTTCTTGGATGTCTGTCTGTCTGTCTGTTTGTAACGTTTACGCGTGCGACGATAACTTGAGTAAAAGTTGACCGATTGAGTTGAAATTTGGTATACATGTTCCTTTTACTAATACTCAGGCTAAGTTCGTTGGACAGCGTGATCCGTCCAAGAGTTCGCGCGCAATGCTCGCGTAAACGTGAGCTTGAAATTTAAAATTGGAATTTCAGGACGGGAAAAAATTCTATCATCACCTATTCGATGAGACGAACATTTTTTTCAAATAACATTTTTTAGTAAAACCAACAACGACACCGCTATGAGTTAATAAAGATCGCTAAAACTATTAAAGCGGACCTAAACGTTTAAAATAGAGAAAACAACCTTTTTACCGATATCTTACGTCCTAACGCAACGATTTTAACAAAACTTCATATACATCGTCTAAAGATCAATTGAAACAGGCATGAAAAATTTCAACTTGATACAAGCAGTAGTCTTTGCGTAATGATGAGATACATTTATAATAATTGTTTAAAAGCTACCGGCAGGTGGTTAAGGTTCGAAAGGCGTGTAGTGTATAGGTTTATCTAGGAAGGCAAGCTTTGTACCAAGTGCCCCCACTCTACTATCCCACACTACCCTCTTCCACTTAGCTTAGCTCTTCACTTGCAACTATGGCATTCGTCATGAATTAATTTTAATATGCAGTATTTCATTACAATTCGCTCGCTTCAATGATAGAGCCACGCGATGCCTAGTACTATGATACTCCTATATTCGAATAACCACTTCAAACTAATACAAAAATAAACTAGGTGTTAATGAAAAGTAATGATAAGGATATAAAAGAAATCTTATCAAACGGACAATGAGCATATACTTAAATAGACTACTATGAATGAATGTATACAATGTATAATGCGTATCTTCATACATGAAAATAAAAATATGCATAGTCAGATCCACATAAATAAATACCTAATAATCAACAACATTTTTTCAATAATAGTCCAATAAATAAATTCTCTCCTACTTAAAAGTATTAGAAAATTATTTAATAATCACCTTAATACTTCATTTTCGCATCTAAAACAATTTTTTTTTCTTTCTCAAAATTTGACCTGATTTAGGTTTAATGGTAACAAATATTATAAAGGCATTTTTACTTTTTATCCAGTTTTCTTAACTCTTTTTAACTTCTCAATTCGTTTTTATAATTTTGTTCCTCGAAATTTTCCACATCAAATTCAATGGAAAGAGAAAAGAAAGGAGGGTTAAGTTGGATCCACACCAGAAGGAAAATTAAAATAATACAAGCAGAAAAGAAAAATGGGGAAAAGGATTCGGTTCTGTTGACAAAACCACAAGGAAAATTCACGGTATCTAACAATAAAATTAAAAGTAAGAAGCAGAATAGAAGAAAAAACCCTTCTTTATGATATTTTAACATGATGTAAACGTGTAAAAGATTATTAAAGAAAGTACTGTCCTAAATTCAAAATTTCTATTTAAAAGATTTCATCATGAAAGGGAAAATTTTTACTCTTACACTAAAAAAAAAACCGCATGTTTTTTAAAGGCATAAGGTTAAAGAAAAGTTTTTAAAACATCACATCGCGGGCCCGCTAAAATGCCTTGGCAGCTCCGATAAAATCCCTACGTGTAGTCAGATAAAATGGCTTGGCGGGTCGGATAAAATTTCTTTTCGGGCGTAATAAAATGGCTTGGCAGGTCACAGGTCAGATAAAATGGCCTTGACGGGTCGGATAAAATCACTAGGCGGGCCGGATAAAATTTCTTTTCGGGTGTAATAAAATGGCTTGGCAGGTCAGATAAAATGGCTTGGCAGGTCAGATAAAATGCCCTTGACGGGCCGGATAAAATCCCTAGGCAGCTCGTAAGAAATACCTTGACGGGTCGTATGAAATACCTTGGCGGGTAAGGTAAAATATCATAAAACTACTTGTCCGATTTGATAAAATATGGATGGTAGAACATAATTAGTATATTTTTAGTTCCATATGAATTTTAACCTGTGTTTATTGCTCCCTTACACTTACACATGCGCACAAACTTGTTTATATTAACAAAATAATCTTTAAAAGTACTCATCCGATTTTGAAGAAATTTGGATGGTTGGTTGCAAGTAGCGCACAAATGGTCTCATATTAATTTCAATCGATTGCACACATTTAATATTGAATAAAAGTAAGTTTGGCGCCGCTGGGAATCGAAACAACATCTTTGTTTTATTAACGCCTTTGTAGTATCTTTATAAGTACTAATCCGAATTTGGAAAAAGTTAGATCATTTGACAAAAGTTGCCTACTGGTGGACCCACATTAATTTTCGTCAGGGAAGTTCCAAATATATATTGTTATTTATTTGTTTTATAATTGCACGATAAAAAGAACTTTTTATATACTACGTTTTTAAATTTTCGGTCGTAAATCATAAAAATTTGAAACCTGTCAAAATGAAGATTATAAATATGGGACATGTCAAAACAAATAAAATAACTTCTTACAAATAAACTGCTTTCCATACAGCAAAATTTGCTGAAAACGAATTAAATTCTGCTGAAAGATGGCTAAAAGTATTAAAATAATGCATTGTCATCGTGTTCTGACCTATTCTAAAAGTTTCAAATATCTAGCTACTCAGGAAGTTAGTTAAAAATCGATTGCAAGATTTGTACCGGACAAACAAACAAGAAACCTTTGTACCGGACAAACAAACAAGAAACCAAGTTAATAAAAACGTAGTAAAAATAAATGTGATTCCACTAAGAATATAATCACATCCAAATCTAAAATGACCATTCGCTCAATTACAGGATACGAAGAAGCTACGTGCCACACTAATGGGCAGACTATTATTATCTTTTATATAATCGAGTAGTGTCCCGACAACGGCGACGGCGACGGGCGACGACTCGCCTCTAAACGATTTATAACGTTAAAAATTGATGCGCCATAAGCTGGGATTGAACCAGTGACCTCCAACACATGAGGCGGATCCTTTACCACTGAGCCACGCCCTTGCACTGAAGCTACGAGCATAAAACTTACTATTTAAATTATAACTAGCTCTTTTTTAACCATATTTATTCTGCCCGTTGCCACGGGCATAACGGCTAGTTTTATTATAACTGTGATGACATCATAAACATGATTTTAAAAATAATTTTAAACACATAACACATGGTTTAATAATCAGGCTTTTAAAGTTTGTTATCAATATTTTTAGAGCCAACTAAACTTTATAATGTAATATATCCATAAATTTTATTATGACAAAACGAATTTACAACTATTTCTCTTCTAAAAACAAATTAATTCAACTTTTGTACTGTCATATCGTTATAAACGACTAGCTATTTTAATCTAAAAAGGAAAATATTATTTACAAAGACGATTGGACTGGAAAATCACTGATAACCAAACTCGAATATAGCTTAATTGGTCTTCTTATCACTAATTAATCATTTATATCTCTCTCTTAGTATTTTCATATCAAATATAATTAACAGATAAGAATCGCGGGCTAAATATATCTTCAGTAAAAATCTGTTATGTACATTAATTTAAAAAATCAAAAATTATTAACTTTCAGAACGTCAATTAGAATATTTATCTAATAGATCCGGAAAAAATTATAATAATTACTAAGAGAATATTTTTTGTTCTATGTAAGAATAAATTTCTTTAAAATTGATTAAAATGTCTAACAACATTAGTAGAATGAATGAACGTATTATTATTTTTTATTTTTTTCTTACTGATGTCTAGATTAATCCACGAATACTAAGGCAGCACCCATCACTTTGGAGCCTTGTATAACATCAAACCCAACTCTATAACCACCACTAAAATTGCTTATTTATTTTTAGTAGAAAACGTTTTTCTTTATGTCTAACAATGTATGCTCTTCTGCTTTTCTTTATGTCTAACAATGTATGCTCTTCTGCTTTTCTTTATGCTCCACTGCTCACCTTCAGACAAATAGTCGGTCAATTAGTGTGACGGATAGATTAAAATAGAATATTAAATGTTCAATGAAAATTAACACATTTTTAGATGTGATCATTTAAGACGATAATGCGTAAAAAAGGCACAGTCACATAACAATAATACGTATAGTATAATAATTATTATATCAATGGGATTAATCCAATACCTAATTAATTAAAATTTAACAACTAAGTTAGTCTTGATTGTAAATGAACAGTTAGTCAAGTTAATTATAATTAATTACTATATCCATTCCAGGTAACTAAATAATAACTAATTAATCGTTATATCTGAAGTTCCATTAAAAGCTTAGTCTAACACCTGACTAGCATTTAACTTACTAAGGGACTTTATATATCTTATCTTAAACTTCTTATCTTTATTTATATCTTAATTTGTGACTCGAGGAGCTATCTGGAAAGAAATATGCTTTTGAAAACAAAACTGCAGTTTCCGTAGAATTATCAGCGATAGTTATGACATTATTGTGAAGATGATACAATGTAACTCATACAATAATAAACGTTTCGAACCAAACTATTTTCATATTGTTACATATTGTTAACTAATGTTATAAAATAATGCACAATAAGAAGACGAGAATAATAATTTGATCTAGCCTTGTAAAAAAAGTAGAATAAGGAATTCTTAGTTAGCAGAATTTGTATTATAATTCTGAAATGAGAGTAATCAACGAATAACATTTATTTGAAGTTATTTCTGCATATAGTTTTGATTATATTGGGTTCCAGAGTCATTGGTTTAAGATGGCTTTCATACCGAAATTGAGGTGACAGATGACAGAAGACCTTCCTCACTGGGGAGACATGAGTCCGTGTCTCTTTGGTGTGAAAACAATTATGTATTAGTTTTTAATAATAATGTAATGAATCGGTTCAGTGAATAGGTATACATATATCCAATCTTATTTCTCTCTGCCTGCCTTCTTGTCCCTTCAATTCTGGTGTGAAAGCCGTCTTAAAGTGTAATTCGAGATGAAGAATATGATTTTGAGATTTTTATTGATTTGAAAATGGATGGGTGAAAAACATTTTTGGAACGAAGTTCCTTATGGCACGTTACGAGCCCGGGAGTGAAACCGAAAAAACGAACGTCACGAATCGACCGATGACGATAACTTAAGTAAAAGATGACCGATTTTGTTGAAATTTATTACAAATCTTCATTCTACCAATGTCCATGAAGAGTTCGCCCAAGCGTTCGCGCACAACGATTACGTAAACGCAAGCTTTAAATGTAAAATTTGAATTTTAGGACGGAAAAAATGCTATCCATCTATACAATGAGACAAAAAAAATTTATAAATACATGTTTTTAGTAAGACCAACACCGACAACGCTATGAAGGGTTAAAGATCGCTAAATTTATTAAAAAGGATCTAAACGTTTAAAATAGAGAAACCAACGTTTTTACCGGTATCTTATGCTCTAAAATAGCGGTTTAAATAAAACTTCATACACATCGTCTAAAGTACAATTGAAACAGTCATGTAAAATTTCAACCTGATACAAGCAGTTTTTTTAAATTTATATTTAATGAAAAGCACAAACATTAATCTGCGGTGAAGTAAAATTTACATTTAAATTTAGAGGAATTCTCACAAAAGAGTCGAAATTACATTTTCGGGGGATTTAATTTGACATTTTGAAAATATGGTCTAATTAAATACATGCCAATAATATCGTAGACTAAATCATTGAAGACGCTTTCCGGGGAAAAATAGCGTTTCCCGAATAAAAAGGAAGGATGTTTGCCCAAATGCATTCGTGACTACATCCGCTGATAACTCATAATCATAATATTGTGGTTGAATTTTAATCATGGCTAGTATTGAATACATTTAGTCAATTTCAATGTTATACTTCACTCTCAGGTAGCACATGTAATTTTAATCTTATCTCTTTAATCTGAACCTGTTTTAATCTATGAATCCTCTTGGAGTCCTAGTTGACTTCGAAGTCATTTAAGTTCCACATCTCGTCATTGTAAAACCTCCACGTTCCACCATCCTTAAGTTTATTACATACACTCAGTATAATGCAATTGTTAATTCAAATTTATTTATTCTTTTTCTCATAACTCATGTCAAATATACGGTCCACTGATAAAGAGCTGGAGTTGCTTCATTGCGGGGTTTTCTGTACTTCATTGCGGAGTTTTCCGTGCTTCATTGCGGAGTTTTCCGTGCTTCATTGAGGAGTTTTCCGTGCTTCATTGAGGAGTTTTCCGTGCTTCATTGTGGAGTTTTCCGTGCTTCATTGCGGAGTTTTCCGTGCTTCATTGCGGAGTTTTCCGTGCTTCATTACGGAGTTTTCCGTGCTTCATTGAGGAGTTTTCCGTGCTTCATTGTGGAGTTTTCCGTGCTTTTAATGCGTTTTAAAGAAGTGGTGATGGAAGAAACTTGGTTTCAAATAATTCACCGTCTTGAATAAAATTATCGCAATAATTTTATTTCAGCGTTTTAAAGAAAACAACATGGAGGACGGTTCCAAATTGAATTAAAATGGCCGATTGGAAAATCCTTTCTTATCGTTGAAGTGTACGTCTGTCTGTCTACGTAAATCCTTTCTTATTTATATATATATATATGTATATAAAATGAAGCAATCCACCCAATTTTAAGATTCTAGGTACTATTGGCTCTAGAGATATCGTCATATAAATGGCCTNGTTGCAAATGATGGGTAGAATCTGCCCTCTTCGTTTGTTACATCTTCGACCAAACACCCTGTATATATATATATATGTATATAAAATGAAGCAATCCACCCAATTTTAAGATTCTAGGTACTATTGGCTCTAGAGATATCGTCATATAAATGGCCTCAATCTTAAATCAAGACGGAAGCAAGAGTTCTCAGTCAGCTCCTAGGAGGTAAGAGAAGCCTATACCAACTAAATTTCATGGTCATAGGTCCAACGGTTTTAAAGAAATCGTGATGTGCCCAGTGATATTTAGATTTAATATATATGCAGACATTGCACAGCTTATGCAGTTTAATAAGTTATTAACAAAGATTTTAGTTGCATAAACTTTGTTTTGACTTAAATTTTAAATTACACCACGCTCAACTCACTCGACAACCAATTATTATTTTTAGAAAAAAAATTATGTATTATATAAGTGTCATACCCAAGTCTTGAATAGTAGTTATTCGTTTAAAAAATGATGCTAACCTGAAACAAAATAAAGTAAAAAATTATATAAATGAAGTGTACAATGAAATAAATGATTATTACAACAATAATAAATAAAATTAATGTTTAAAACCTAATTAAATGATAACCACGATTATAGAATTTTGAATGGATGAACTCTCCCCACAGGACGGAATAATCCCTATTCCAAAGTGGGGGCAATCTTTGCGCCAAAATTTGATTTTGACGGATTTCTACGTTTTGAGGTTCCTGAGTCCAAAATATGTATCGTGTTTTTTTAAAAAAATGTGCTTCAAACACAGTCGGTAAAAGACCGGGTTCGATTCCCCACCGGGATTTTGTTATTTTTATGGTACATTTTGATAAAGTATTTAACAACAATTAACTTTTACCACAAAAACATAAAACAACTAACACAAGTAAAACCCTGGATCAGGTAATTATGTACGTGTATGTGAGAAAGGTTAGTTGCATTTGTACTGGAAAATTTTTCTTATGAAAGACTATACAATATAATCGGTTTTTTTCCATAACTGAAAAAAGAAGTTCCAAATAACTCGAAGAAGGAAGCCATTATGGTGAAAGTCAGTCATTCTTCTCTGTTACAGGGTCGTCTGTCAGTCTGTCTGACAGACACCTAAACAATCAGAAGATATAAAAGAGAGGAAAGTTCTGCTGCAAGATAAATTACTAGTAAAGCATACTTGAGCTCGAAAGAATACCCACGGACAGAATAATAAACATTACGCCATATTGAATACTACAATAAGAAACCGCCATATTGAAATATAATAATACAAAAACAAACGAACAAAAGTGAAAGCAGAGATCCGGATAAAAAAACTAAGTCAAATGAGACCGCCATTCATTCAGAATACTAAGGCTTACAATCCTCTTTGAAGTCGTGTCTAACGTTCTAGAGTTGGGATATCGAAATAAAATGTCGATATTTTCGATAGATCGACATTAACAATGAGTGAAGGAATCGATATTAGTCAATATATCGAAAGAAATTATCGATATTCCCGATATAAAAAAAGCCGTCGGGGCAAGTTTTCCCTCTGTTGAGCGGAAAATGACAAAAAAGGTCACCGGCTTCCGGTTTTCGATATTTTCTAGAAATATCAATGTTGCCGATATATCGATACATCGATATTTCTGGGTCCGATATATCGATATATCGGTATCGATTTCCCAACCTTACGTTAAACCGAAATCTGACCACCTCTAAAATTGCTTAGTTACTTTTAGTAGAAAAAGATTTTCTTTATTTCTATAACAAAGTTGCTCCACTTGCTCATCTTAGAGAAATATTCTGCCAATTAGTGTAGATCATAGATTCCTCACGGTGCTTCTGGGTACATTGATGATGCTTTGCTTTTATATGAACCATAATTCTCTAATTTATTAAATTTATTCCACCTTTTATTTAAAGTGGCAAACTTGATCTGTAATTCTTAGACGAATAAAGGAATAAATTAAGCAATATTAAATTTGACGGTTATAATATGTATGGGAAGATTTGAGCAACTTTCCACAAACCATTCACATTTTGTTTAAAATCGGACGAGTACTTTTAAAGATGTACTGCTAGGTTTGAGCGCATGCGTAAGAGAAAGAAATTACCGCAATTTTTACCTATCATCAAAATCAAATGAGTAGTTTGTTCGCAAAAATGTATGTAAGATGTTTGCTCGTGTAAATGTATGTTAAGATGTTTGTTCGTGTAAATGTATGTAAGTTTGTTCGTAAAAATGTAAAACGACAGAAAGACCAAAAAAACCAAAAGTGTTCCCTGATGTCGAAGTAACGATCACTAATTAATAACAAGATCGTTACAAAACAACCATTTGCAAAAGTATTCGATAGCTGAATTCGTTACTCTAAGTTGAGAAGCAATAATTTAATTTGTTTTCATGGAACCCAAACTATAATCGATGTACTACAATTGCGCGGTGTAGATTTTAACTATTATCAGAAACTTAAGGTAAAAAAGAAGCGAATAATTAAAATAAAAAATAAGAAAAAAGGTAAGTCTTTTAAGAATATCCTCAAAAGCGCAGAAGCCATATTGAAATATTTCTTTGTGGTTTTTTTATAGTCTGCCAATTAGTAAGGCACACAGCTTCCTCGCATCCTATCTCTAACTTTATTGATGCTATGCTTCCACATTCATCATTAAATTATCTAATTTATTTATTTGTTATGCCCTTTTTGCTTCCGGACTAACCGAAGGAAGCTATGAAATCATTCATGAGAATAAAAAATATATATGACTGAATTTTTAAATCTTTAAAATTGTTGGATTCTTTGACATTAATGAAAGTACACCTAGCAATATATTTAAAGTGCGTAGGCAGTTGAAATTAATATTGGGCTATCTAAAGGCTACTTTCGACAAACAATCCAAAAAAATGTAAAAATCAGATGTTCACTTTTGAACTTATAGGTAAAAATAAATTTATGTTTGGGCACATGTGAAAGAGAAACAAATGGGCGCATAAGGTTGAAACTTATATGGGACCAACAATGGGCTAATTATGATCTACCATTTAAATTTTAATATAATTGGATGAGTAGTGTTTAAGATATGTTGGTTCGCAAAAATTGACCGACAGGCCGTCACATGGGACCAAAAATTTCCTTTGATGTCTGAAACAGATTTTGAAATCCGAGACATAAAATCTCGTCTTTTTAGAACTACATATAGCTTCCGTTATCTTCGTTGCTCGGAAGCCAAAAAAGAGAAAGCTAAATCAGTTCTGAGAAGGCAAGAAAACAAACGGATGAGCCAGTAGAATGTTTTGGGAAACCCCAGTAACAGGTTTGATTTCCAGAGAACAACTAAAATATTGAGGTTTCGAGCGTTCAATTCTTATATGGTTCGTTGTCCTATGAACAGACTTATGACCTAGTTCCATCTGCAATTCACTTCTTTTACTTGGAAATCATGATTCATTTAATAGTTTACCTGTAGAAGGCTTCAGCAGTTGCATTATGTTCCAAGTTTTATCAACCTATGAACAATACTTAAGACCATAAATGGTTAAATACGATTTAGAGGGAATAAAAGTCAGTCAAATTTGTCCAGGATAATTTGCCAAGGATAATTCTTATAATATGTTCTTTTAAGTAAACTGGGTTACGCATTTAGCAAACGTCATTTTTATTATATTAAGTTCGATTTTTTATATGTACTTTCTTTCATTTTACAAGCTTTTATTTAACTTGCAATGTTTGTATGTATGTATGTTCGGGTCAAATCTTGCAACTGAATTTTAAAGCAGTTATCCTCAACCGATTATATTTAAATTTTACATTCATGTTTAGTTTTGATGACAATGTATTACAATGTTTAGTTTTGATGACAATATTTTATATGCAACATAGAAGCAACAAATTGTGGACTACCACAGTAAATAATCAACATGGCCAAATGTTTTCCGAATTTTCCCACATCGACTTGTTTTCAGTTTAAAATTAAATAAGCTTCATACATATTAAATAAAAATTGTTGCGACATTTCAATTTCAAAGTCCAGTGAACGTCTAAAATTAAATCATCTCACATCCTGCGTCATCTTCACGAAGTCAAAAATAAAGAGTTTAAATAATGTATAAACAGCTATAATACTTGCAGTGAATAACAAATGTTGCACTTAAAAGTTGCACAAATATTTATAGCTCTGTTAACTTTCGCTTTTATAAAGAAAAGAGATCCTTCAGATGCGATTGTGCACAAATAAACATTAAAATGTTTTTTACGCAGTTTTAATGCATTTATCTGAGTCGAGACATCAAAGCCTGGTTAGAACTCGCCTCCGTCTAAATAAACGGAATGCAACAAGGAATAAGAACAAAACAAGTGCTATATTTGGGCGGATTTCGAGGGGTGACGTCGTGGCTACCAAAACAAGAAGGTCTCAGTTCAAGGACAAGCCGGACCACTTTATTTTTATTTTTTTTATTCTTTTTAACGTTCATTTATTTTCTTTTTCTTTTACTCTCAAGCGACCCAGCAATCAGTGTTGTAAAATAAAATGAACAAAATATAAAAAAAAGTGAGTCAAGGATGATTAAGGAGAAGAAACAAAATAATATTTGACTGTGTGAGTATATGTTTGAGTATATATATATATATGTATATAAAATGAAGCAATCCACCCAATTTTAAGATTCTAGGTACTATTGGCTCTAGAGATATCGTCATATAAATGGCCTCAATCTTAAATCAAGACGGAAGCAAGATTTCTCAGTTAGCTCCTAGGAGGTAAGAGAAGCCTATACCAACTAAATTTCATGGTCATAGGTCCAACGGTTTTAAAGAAATCGTGATGTGCCCAGTGGTATTTAGATTTAATATATATGCAGACATTGCACAGCTTATGCAGTTTAATAAGTTATTAACAAAGATTTTAGTTGCATAAACTTTGTTTTGACTTAAATTTTAAATTACACCACGCTCAACTCACTCGACAACCAANTATATATTCCTAGGCAGTATGTAAAATGACTGTGTATAATGCATGTGACAGTATCATATATTCTTTAATTCGAATGCCCAGAATAAAACTCACAAGCATATACGTTTAATAGTGTATGTTTCATCTTGAGCCCACATATGCACAAAACCAGAAATTTATGTATATTATGCAAAACACGAGTGTTAACTTGTAAATACATGGCCACACGTACGCGTGTTTACCAATGTAAAAAGACGGAATTTGCGATTTTATCTGTATACATTCCTTTATTTCAAACGTTGATACACAAACACAAATATAACTATAGTAAAAACCAGACTATATATTGTATTTAATACATTCAAATAAGATGTATGAAGCGTATAGTTATTGGCGGCCAGAGACTAATAAATCAAGTCTAATCTATATTCTGGGGGAGATCGAATAAGATGAGTACCGCATATCGGCTAAGCATTTTTGAAAAATTGAGTGCGACTAAAAGATAACCTAGATTGGGGATAATTGCAAACATACCATCAAAATCATAAAAGTAATTTGTTTAAGATTCGGTGGTCTGGAAACATGTTAAACGGACTGTTCGGACCGACAAACGAACACGAGACCAAAAATGTCCCCGGATATCTGAAACGGAGTTCTGTCCAGGAATTTTTGAAAATGGATACAAAAATATTTTATTTTCAGAAAGACTACAATGCTTCCGATATCTTCAGTAAGCTTTAAACTTTGAAGCGACAACAGAAACAGAAATTAATTAAGTAAATATAAAAATAAAACAATACTTTTCCTACTATTAGTAGTGAGGAAAAGTAAAAAAATTAATATAAAAATACTAACTAAGTAATTATAAAAATATAAAGCCACTAGCCGATTATCTTGAAGTTATCCATGAATATTTTTGTTGTCTAGTTGGCACTACCTTCATTATTGTCTTCCCCCCTTTTTTTTAATCACTCTGATTGTAATACTTACAATAACATTTGTAGTAAAAATATAATTAAAATTATCATCTGTATCCCCATACTTATTTATTGTCTCCCCTCCCTATTTTTTCTTAATACATTTTTCTAATAAGTGTAATACTACAATAAATTTTTCAGTAAGAAGTTAATTAAAATATCGACTTTATTTCCATACTTATATACAAGAATATTTTATTTTGTACAATATGGTAACTGATGAGTATTCACACTTAGGCACTGTCACCAAATATATTTATACGTATTTTAACAAATTTATTAAATTGAATTTTACACACAAACCAATTTAAAAAGTTATTCATAATTATTTACAGATAATAACCAATTTTATATTATATAAATATACTTCTTTATTCATTATATGTACATGTAATAATATATCTATGCATAAAAATATAAGTACATATGTATGTACTATCTTTGCTCTCACAATATCAAGGACACCCTTCACTTTTACCATTAGGCCAACCGAAAAAAAAAAAATGGCGAGTAATAAACTTATCACATTATAAAGATCGTGCATATGTATTTTAAGAGTTCAAGATGATTAAATATGGAGACCTCTCTCTTTATATGGAGGAGAATCTGGCCTTCGACATTAATATTACNCATACAAATATTATGTTGTTAACAAGAGATGACCTTGGCTATGACCTTGATGATGGAAGAAGTTAAGATGGCATCGTATGAGAAGCTGAGGGTACTTAAGACGAAGTATTAGGCCAAAGATGATTATTATTAACCGACTGACCTTGAAAAGCCGAAAATATTTAGGAAGAAGGCAATTAGACAGCTAGAGGGAGTCAGTTAAAGCCTTAAGCAGACGATAAACAAGCCAATTTCCTTTATTTCTGACGACCCAAACCACCACACCACGACCTTGGAACCTTTATTTCTTCCTGTTTTTTCTTTTAAACTTTATATTATTTATTCTTTAGTCTGAGACAAATTATTATTATTTATTTCCTTTTTATATATTTCTCATCTTAAAAAACAAAAAACACAAACTACGTAATCCCCATTTTAAGTGCAACCATTTAATATACTGGTTTTTCATCATAAAGGTAATATAAATGCATTTATTATTAGTTTTTTTTTTTCTATTTAATTTCTTTTATAACTTTTCTTCTTTGCTTCAATCGTTTTACTTATATTTAAATGTATTGAATTAACAATTATACTAGTAATTGATGGGGTGTTAAATCTTGGGACGCAATAATTGCCGGAAAAAAATAGTTCCTTATCATATTCATAAAATAATATGTATTTTAAATAAATATGTATGTACAATAGATATATACCTATTAGGTGTATTTATTCAATGTTTTTGGCTTTCAAGCGTCCGTTTCTAATAAGTTTTTAAACAATGTCGCAAGGAATGATCTTAAAGACGCTATAATATCAAGCTCAAAGAAATATTTTTGAGTTAGATATTTTGTGTTGATAAAGTATATAACTATGTCATAATACAGCCCCAAATTTAGTTAATGATTCTTCCCTGGTGGGGATTGAACCCGGCCTCTCTCTTTATTTTTTCAAGAAAACAATTATTCATAATAATTTTTTCATATATTTAATTTTTTAATAGTCGGAACCGTTTTTGAGATTTTTTTTTTCTCTGGAGTTTTTATACCTCTAAATTTATAGCGAAAATTCATTTCTCGATTTCGTTACCGTGATTTTTTTTCTAAACCTGTATGCCGAATTCCATAAAAATTCGCCCGGTAATTTATTAATTTGCACCACCGTTCTGCGCAGGTAATAGACAGATGGCAGAAGGATTCTTGGACCCAAGGGACAAAGGGACCTCATAACGTGTAAATCCATCAAATTCGAATGTTCCCGCCATCACAATACTATCTCTTTATATGTGTTGCTACTATAAGTATATTATAAAGTATAAAGACGTGATTTTTTAAAAAATATTTCCAAAGTGGCGGCTATGGCCACCACCGAACAAGAAAGGCTCGAGACATGTGCTATAGTCTATGATAATTGGAACCATTTTGTCCCATGAAGGATGAAGCCCTACCTAAATTTTATCAATATAATAAAAATGAATCACTTAGTAAGTATATAAAGAAAAGTGTCCGTTTGTTTGTTTTTTATACAAATCTGCAGTTTTATTCCAAGCTTGATAAAATTTTGCGCACTTCACTTACAAAACAAAAGGAAGGTCACAGTCTACATGAGATTTCGAATCTTCTTCAAGGAATAAAATAAGCTTCTTAAATATTTTTACGTAACGTCGGTAAACCAACAAATAAAATTTATAATATTACGTAGTATTTGAAGTCTTTCTGATGATGGTTCTATAAAATTTTAATCCAAATGAAGGCGAAAAGGTATGTCCCATCTGTGGTGAACACACATCTGTAATTTTTTCTTTTTTTTTAATTAAAAGTGGCAACTATCACTAAAGGCCCGGTTAAAAAACCGCTAATGTGTATCGAAGCAGTATATTTGTATAAAAAAATATTTGCAACTGATTTATTATCACAGCTTAGGGATTCCTATACAGAGCTTTAAATTCAGATGATAAAAGTTACAAAACATAATCTTTTGTAAACATAAAGTTTACAAATTACCAAGATAAAGTACGGTTATAATTGTGAGTGTACAACAGTTAGTTATAAAGAAAGGGTACAGCTATGTTAAAAAAGGAAACTGGAGTAAATCTAAATCAAAGGAGTATTTCAAAAGGGTTGGTGTCCTTTGTACTTACGACTACCTCGGCAGGAAGGTGATCCGGCTCCTGCGGGACCACGATACTAGCACATGGTAAGGGTGTGAGTGTCCTTGGCAGTGACCTACTACCCTGGCTAACATATATAATAGAAACCTCTGTAAGGTTTCCTTCAGAGTACAAGGCAGCCACTCTTTACAACAATATACTTGTACGTCTAAAGAGCCCTTTCAATGCATTACATGCTAGACAGGATGAAAAGAGAAAAAAAATCTCAAGGTTAAGTCCTAACAGAATGCTTAATGGAGGATTTTTTTTTCTCGACAAAAATCAAAGGTAGTCGATTTCTTAGACTTCTAAGAAGAACTACTCAACACTTTAATTTATATAACCTAGTAGGCACTTCTAGGTTATATTTGAACTTCACTTTTTATATACACCTTATACTTATCTTTTACCTTTTTACAAGTACCAGGAACTAGTTAACGTCTAAGAACAAAAACAATCGATTTCTAATCTCTTGAATATATTTATGAAACGTGTTTTCTTTTAACCTAACCTATAAAAGATATAACCCTATCAATTTTATAACTTAACTCAAGAATATAAAAAGGTCCAGTCATGCACCATGACTTAATGAGCGAATTTTCAAAGAAATTTGCGTCATATTGGCTTACGATAATATAGGAAAGTTTTGGTTTAGAATTTGAAAAATTCGTTAGTTTAGCTATAAAATGGACTTAAAGTTTCAATTTTAGCACGTTTAGGGCTCTCCAGACGGCAAATTATTGCTCGGAGCAAAAAATTTTCAGGAGCAAAAGGTTCTTATTTTTAGCCATAGAATCTAAATCTAGTCTTAAAAATTTGGCTTCCTATTCACTTGTTTTTAATTATGTAAATTGCACGCACTTTTTTCTGAACACAGAAAATATTCAGCATATGTTCTGGAAGCGCTCTGAAAACCGCATCTTTCTATCTATCATAGTTCTGGAGATATTTCGCTGTTCCATATTAGCTGGGACAAAATAGACGAAACTTAAAAGTCAAATATTATAATATGTAGTTAGAAAACTAAAATGTAAACTCACTACACTACACTAGTTGAACCCTAGAGTTTGAACCTAGAAGGAAACTCAAGAGGGGTAAGTAAAGAGAGACTCAAGAGATATTAGATTTGATTATAAAGACAGGCAGAGTCAATAAACTAACCTAAACTCCAAACTACAGAACGCTATTGATTAAAACCTAACCTCTGATTAACTAAATTAAATTTTTCTATTTGTATCATTAATATAAGGTTAGTTAGTCAAATATTACTCGAAATCAAAGTGATCCTCTGTCAAGGGACAAACTACCATCAACATGATTATGATCATTGGTCTACTAATTACCTAAGTTCGTAATCAGGATCATGAAAATCATATTGTCCACCAAAAAGGGCGGGACATGGCCGCTCTCCACCAGTTTGTTTATTTCAAATGCCTATTGCTAAGCTATGTCCCCCAGAAGAATTTAGCCGACCATATATTCTTAAAAGGTACAAAAACATTTACTAATACACAAATTTCTAGCTTGACGTTAGTCAGACACGTTTTTTCACGCTATCTCCTGGACTATTTTTATTTACTGTTTTAAATTATTATCAGATAACAAATAATTGTTTTACAGATGATTTGTTGCTATCCTTTTGCTCAACAACATTGTCATTTTGATTAAAATCAGTTTTACTAAATGCTGTTCCAATTCATTGACAATAAACTGAGAAAATCAAGTTCGCTCATGAGTATTCTTAATTTTATATTAGAAAAAAAAATTGACTGACTACAGATAAAATCATATGAAAGACAATGTAAAGTCTGTTTGGCATTTATCATGTCTAGCTGATAACAAGGTCATATAAGAGCGTATCTAGTTAGCGAATAGTTTCTATATACTATACAGTGTTAAGAGGAGGGGTGGAGGGGAGAGTTGTCTATATAAACAGGCTAGACTAGGCTAGTATTACTAGGGGCGTTGGCCTCAGCAAAACTAAATCCCCCACTCTCAAACCAAACCTTGAACCTGACCCACTAACCAGCTCACCACATCTTATAGACACAGTAACCATCTGGCATACTTGTAACCGCAATCTTAACTTCACCATTAAACGAATCGCAATCAACTCCAACACTGAAATGACGGAAATCAAATTGACGGATCAAATCATGGGTTATCATAAAATTGTTAAAGGCGTTAGTCTCAAATTATAATTATTAAATTTTCCTTGTGCTAATGAAATACTATTGATGGACGCCACTCGTGTTTCTTTGTAGTATCGTAGTTCATTGTAACGTATAGTTGACTCCAAGACAAAAATAACTTAAACTAGGTGTCTCCGATCTTTTTGGTTGAAAGGCCGGATTTGGAAATGATGATCCCTAGCAGGCCGGATTTGGAAATGATGGTCCCTAGCAGGCCGGATTTGGAAAAGATTAGCAGGCCGGATTTGGAAATGATGGTCCCTAGCAGGCCGGATTTGGAAATGATGGTCCCTAGCAGGCCGGATTTGGAAAAGATTAGCAGGCCGGATTTGGAAATGATGGTCCCTAGCAGGCCGGATTTGGAAATGATGGTCCCTAGTAGGCCGGATTAGGAAATGATGGTCCCTAGTAGGCCGGATTAGGAAATTATGGTCCCTAGGAGCCGGATGAAGAAAGTGACATTCAGTTATGGGACTTCACAAAGGTAGTGAATATGGATAATAAGCTCATAAACCATATCCATTTTGGCTAACAAACTTATACAAGACACGTGATGACCTATTTTGGTTTCAAATGACATTTTAATACGGTAAACTTATAACTTTGCATTGTTCAAGGCCTACACGGTCAAAATGTTTGGGCAAAGATTTTGACCGTGTATGGGGCTGTTTGATGTTTGCGCAAACATGACGTTTGACGTGTATAGCTTAAATTTGCCCGACATCATGTTTGCGCAAACATTTTGCGCAAGATGTTTAATCCTGTATGGGGACCATTAGGTTTATTTGTTAACGTCTTTTGTGGCGCAGCGGACCAAATGAAACATCTCATGGGCCGGATCCAGCCCACAGGGCTTAGTTAGGAGACAGACCCCTGTCATAAACTATAAAACGTATGATACAAATTTTTAGACTTTATTCTTGCATAGATTTACGATTATAACAATTTTTTATTCTATTTCAAAGTGATTTTTATCTTTTGACATGCATTTACAAATCACCTAGGATATTTTAAGCTCATTGAAATAGTTTTTATTATTTTATTTTTCATAATAAATATTGTTTATGAACTCAACACCCAGCACAAGGTTAAACAACTTATAAATTATTACAAAACAAACAGGGCTGACAATATTACCACCTGTATTCAATAAAGTGAGGGTGACTCAAGCCAGACGGGGTTCCAAATCAAAGTGTATTTGTCTTGGCAGGTGCAGCGCGACCGCATTAAACTGTATTAGTCAAAGAGTAATGTACATTCTCAACATAACGTCAGCGTGAAAATTCACACACCGCATCTAATTCTCAATTAAGCACATACAGACGATACTGACTCATAAGTGGATGAGTTTGACTAATCAATGGTAGATTTTTATTACCTACAGTCAGATAAACTTATTTAAACGTATAACCATATATTTTTTTTAAAAAAATACCTGATTAAATACCATGATTAGCACAAATCATCACCAATAATAGGAGCATCAAAAATTAATACTTTTTACTTTCTTACATTAGTAATACCTTTATACGGATAGAGAGTATTGTGATGGCGCAAAATTTAAAAAACATGAAGGAATTAAACACTTTAAGGTCCACTGAGGAAAAAAATAATAGTCAGTTGTCTGGGCAATAGCGTTAAGCCTAAAGTATTAAACCGATTTCGATGATTTTTGACAGACATTTTTAAGAAAAATCATATATAACAGTTCGGAACTGCGTCCGAACTTGCGTACTTAAAATGTTCGGGACAATAATAATTATTGTCTGTTTAAAAAGAACACTAATTCGATACATCAAAAACACATGACTTGAAATTGAAACAGATTTAAAAAACGAGGGAAAATTAATAAAATTTGACAATATGTAGGTAGCATAAGCATAAAATTATCAAAGATTACGAAATAGAAGACAGGAAACCATGGGCCAACCAAATTGGCGGACAATTTTGAAACACCAACATTTCGGTTTTTTTGTTTTCAATAGGCCCGCAAAAAATAGTTACATTTTTTTTTTTTTTACTTATCAAGATCTTCAAAACAATGTATAACATGTCATACTGACTAACAACTTTCTGTTTAGTCATTCACCATATTGTCCGTGTGAACATTAAGTGTAATACTTCCAAAAACTATACAGTTGTGACAAATGCTGAAATTCACGTGTGTGCCGAATTTTGTTCAAATCGGTCAATTTGTACGCCAGTTAATGTCAGACAAACAAACAGACGAGCAAACACAAATATAAAGATGAAAATAAACATTTTAAAACAAACAATTTTAAAATCCTCTACAATAAACTTTTTTAAAGTCTCTAAAAAAAAATATGTCACTACTATGCTCACCTAGTGGTAAGTTCTTCTTTTCATGTTTAAAATGAAATTTTAAAGTTCTAAGTGGCTTTCCCTCGCACTTCTCTACTTTTTGAAGTATCTTTATTATGAATTATATAGAATAGTCAAAATTTTATTAAGTTATCTCTTTCACTTTTAACAATTAAGTGCTAATTTCAGAGGAAGAAAAATAGACGGATTAATAACACTTAACTTCAAAGCTTAAATCATTACTTTGTCATTTTTAACTTATTAATTTATAAAGAACTTTTTAAGAAAATTAACTTTTTCTCGATTTCAAAATTATAAGAACTGTCCAACTTTCTTATTGAAAAATTCTAAATTAAGAACAAATAAAAAAGAAAGCAGTAAAGAGAGGAAATTGTGGGCGAAAAATCCGCAAAACTTTTGTTCTACAAATACCCATGGGGATAAAAGACATTGAAACGAACAAAGAACTTTTTTTATTCAAAAAGGCTTCAAAAAAAATGTTAGATAAGTTTTAGAATTCTTACCATCAGTTTAGAATATTGCACAAACATATTTTCTTTATAGAATTAACAAAAAATAAAACAAAATGTATACCTAATCATGCCAAGATATTGAAGTTATTAATATAGGGATTATAGAGAATATCGAGTTCGATTATTACTTTAATTTGTATGAAATCTTTTTTAAGTATCTAAATTTTTATTTTTATATATGTTATTTAGTTATAATATAGCTAATAACTTTTACTTATGACTGATCCTCGCTATCCTTAATTTTTACTTTTGCCTGATACTCGTTATCCTCAATTTATACCCTTGATATCCTCAAATATTTTTTACTTTTGAATGATCCTGGCTATCCTCGATTTATACTTTTGACTGATCCTCGCTATCCTCGATTTATACTTTTGACTGATCCTCGCTATCCTCATTTATACTTTTGACTGATCCTCGCTATCCTCAATTTATACTTTTGACTGATCCCCGCTATCCTCAATTTATACTTTTGACTGATCCACGCTATCCTCAATTTATACTTTTGACTGATCCTCGCTATCCTCAATTTATACTTTTGACTGATCCTCGCTATCCTCAATTTATACTTTTGACTGATCCTCGCTATCCTCAATTTATACTTTTGACTGATCCTCGCTATCCTCAATTTATACTTTTGACTGATCCTCGCTATCCTCAATTTATACTTTTGACTGATCCTCGCTATCCTCAATTTATACTTTTGACTGATCCTCGCTATCCTCAATTTATACTTTTGACTGATCCTCGCTATCCTCAATTTATACTTTTGACTGATCCTCGCTATCCTCAATTTATACTTTTGACTGATCCTCGCTATCCTCAATTTATACTTTTGACTGATCCTCGCTATCCTCAATTTATACTTTTGACTGATCCTCGCTATCCTCAATTTATACTTTTGACTGATCCTCGCTATCCTCAATTTATACTTTTGACTGATCCTCGCTATCCTCAATTTATACTTTTGACTGATCCTCGCTATCCTCAATTTATACTTTTGACTGATCCTCGCTATCCTCAATTTATACTTTTGACTGATCCTCGCTATCCTCAATTTATACTTTTGACTGATCCTCGCTATCCTCAATTTATACTTTTGACTGATCCTCGCTATCCTCAATTTATACTTTTGACTGATCCCCGCTATCCTCAATTTATACTTTTGACTGATCCNATAATTCGATTAATAACAAATTAAATTATTAATTAACTTAATTAATAAATTAAATTTATTAACTATCCATAAAAAAAGGTTATTTTTTTAAGGGTTAGTATGTGTATTTATATTCTGCATACAAAGAAATACAATTCATTAATGAAAATAGAAAGTATTATTAAGAGAAATACACGTAGAAGAGAAAATATAATCAGTAACTGAAGTTTAAGGTAAGAGGTAAGCCAAAAATAAATATTTCCCTTCGCAGTTTCTTTTTTTATAAAAATAAGGGACGGAAATAAAGACCACAACTTACAAATATAAAACCCTTCTAAGAGTAGAACCAAAATACTCTGCCAATTAGTTATAGGCACGTAGCTTCCTCGTGTACTGTCCCGTACTCAAATAATGTTCTTTTGACTGATCCTCGCTATCCTCAATTTATACTTTTGACTGATCCCCGCTATCCTCAATTTATACTTTTGGATTTGGAAATGATGGTCCCTAGCAGGCCGGATTTGGAAAAGATTAGCAGGCCGGATTTGGAAATGATGGTCCCTAGCAGGCCGGATTTGGAAATGATGGTCCCTAGTAGGCCGGATTAGGAAATGATGGTCCCTAGTAGGCCGGATTAGGAAATTATGGTCCCTAGGAGCCGGATGAAGAAAGTGACATTCAGTTATGGGACTTCACAAAGGTAGTGAATATGGATAATAAGCTCATAAACCATATCCATTTTGGCTAACAAACTTATACAAGACACGTGATGACCTATTTGGTTTCAAATGACATTTTAATACGGTAAACTTATAACTTTGCATTGTTCAAGGCCTACACGGTCAAAATGTTTGGGCAAAGATTTTGACCGTGTATGGGGCTGTTTGATGTTTGCGCAAACATGACGTTTGACGTGTATAGCTTAAATTTGCCCGACATCATGTTTGCGCAAACATTTTGCGCAAGATGTTTAATCCTGTATGGGGACCATTAGGTTTATTTGTTAACGTCTTTTGTGGCGCAGCGGACCAAATGAAACATCTCATGGGCCGGATCCAGCCCACAGGGCTTAGTTAGGAGACAGACCCCTGTCATAAACTATAAAACGTATGATACAAATTTTNGTTCCCCCCCCACTTTTTTTAAATAGACTGCCAATAGGTGTGGCACATAACTTCCCCGCATCCTATCCACGACCTTTATTGATTGTATGCTTTTATAAACCATTATTGTCAAATTGGTCTTATTGTTTCCCCCGTTTTTTTTTTAATCTGTCAAAAATGTTTGATTTTTCACACGAATTAAAGTATCAATTTAAGCAAAAGTGAAAGAGCGTAGAAGGTTCAAATTAATTTGGGGCTATCGGCGGGTTACTTTCGATAAACTATAAAAGTTTCATTAAAATCAGATAAGTACTTTTAAAGCTATAGGTGTAAACAAATGTATGTTTGTGCGCATGTGGAAGAGAAACAAATAGGCGCAGAAGGTTGAAACTTAAATGGGACCAACAATGGGCTAATTATGACCAACCATCCAAATTTCTTAAAATTAAACGCTTAGTTTTTAAGATATGTTGGCTCGCAAAAATTGAACGACAGACCAACCGACAGACACGGAACAAAAAATGTTTCCTGACGTCGTTACCTACGCTTCCGTTACCTTTGGCAAGCTCGGAAGCCAAATCTTTCACAATTGTTTTGCTTTTATATATTTATAAATTGAACATATAAGCATAATTAAATTTGGGCAGGCAATTAAAATTAAAAAGGTCGATCTGTGGGCTACTTCCGACCAGATATAAATTTTTCTCCAAAGTTAAATAAGAATATAGTTAAAGATGTATAGGTGAAAATAAAAGATAGTCTGCCAATTAAGATACGTTTACACGATCCAAGTAATTTGAACAACACTGTCAAAATCAGCTGTTTCCTGTAAACAAACGGTACTAACTCGTCGTGGGCGCCATACAAATTAACTTGGATCATGTGAACCTAACTTTAAGTATGTGGCACATAGCTCCTCGCGTCATATCGCGTATTTTTAATGACCAATTATTTAATTTTACCCCCTCCTCTCTGTTTTACACCTGTCGATATTGTTTTGTTTTTTACAGCAATATTTACCGTGGGCAGACGCTTAAAATTTGTGGGACCGTCTGTGGTTTAATCATCCATATTCCTTAAAAATCGTTTGAGGAAACTTTAAAGATAGAGGGAATAATAAAAAAAAGGTTTGTGCGCAAGAGTAAGAACAACTGACGAAGATGGTTAAGAATGAAATAGAGCCAACAATAAGCTAAAAATAGAGCAACGGATAAGTAGAAATGACAGACAGACCGACACGGGACTTAAATGTTCCCTGATGTCTGAAACGGATTTCTATCAATAAATTTTTCAATTTAGAGACATAAAAAAATTGAAAAGTGTTGTTCTTGTTATTTTTAATTAAAAAATAATCGTGTATTCAGAACGGATTTGAATACACTTGGTACATAGTTCAATTACTTTAATAGGCAAATGAGATTACTAGAGGTTGTTGAAACCGGCTTCATACAAAAAGACTTGACAGCTAATTATATCCACAATAAATAACTTAATATTAAAAGATGAGCAGTCGTAAAGTATACTTTGCTTAATTAAATCAAACTTAATTAGTTCTTGAAACTATTGAAAAATATCTATTATGCCTTCTTAAGATAATTAAAAAATTAGGATGTATACTAATTGGTACACAATATAAATCAAATCGGAAGGGAAGATAAGAAGACAGAAAAGTGTTTTAAATGACAAATTGTTGCTTTATAGGAAATCAGAAGTTTTTTTTTTGTTTTAATGTCTTTTATTCTTTTCAAGTGACAGATGGAAATAATATCATGATTTAGAATTGTTTTTCAGACATAATGAGTTCGAGGAGACAGGCTTGAAGGGGGCAATAAATAGAGGAGAAAAAACGGGGAAAGAACAACCGCCAAGGAAATTGGAGCGAAAATTTTCCAAGGGAGAAAAATATCCCTTCACCCTTTGCTAATTTTACTGAGTGCTTGAGTGCGTGATCAACACTAGGGGTAAAAAAGGGATTTTATTCCTTTTAGGTTTGTATTAGTGTTTGAGGAATGATAAAATTTTAAAATATGAAGTCTACCTTAGCTCCTTCGTGTTTGTGTGATTGCTTTATCAAAAAAGATAAAAAAAATACTTTAGTGTCGGAGCAATCGATATTTTGAAAGGGAGTGACGGACAGGTGGCGGTATTCTAGCGGCCAGACAGTTAACTAAAGTCCAGACGGCAGAAGGATGGGGTAGTGTGGGGTTCAGGCATTCCCCACATCCTAACAATTTTTACCCCCCTTTAACACGATAATTCTCCTTAATCCAATAATCGTGTTTAGAAAGGGAGCGACATGATAAGCTACGTGTGTTGAACTTCAAATATGATTGAGAGATAAAACAACGATAAAGTTCTTGTTAAACTTACATGACCTTAAAAAAAAGCCAAAGAAAACCCGACATTAACCTCCTTTACCAAACATGAGACTAACAAAAAATAAACTTAAAAAGGATCGTTTTCTTGTTATATTGTTTACAAACAAACAATCTATCGGCAACGTAAAAACAATGCAGTTTTTGACTTGAAGGGCGATAGAAGGCTGGAAAAGTGTAAACAAAACTGCAATAAAACTACACGCAGACCTTGAGTGAAGTAAGAATAAACAAAACATAGAAAAAAAGGGCTGAAAAATAAATAAAGGTTAGAAAGCCACGAACATAACCTTAAAACAGTATGGTAAGATTATTTTTTAAAAATAAAGTTTTTGCTTTTACAAAAGTAGACAAAACATTAAAACCGATAAGTTTACGAACTTCTTGTGGATTTATAGTTTGTTATGTAAACTCATCAAGTTCAGCTTAAGGAGAAGGATCTTTAAGAGAAACATACAAGAGAGTAAAGGGCAAAAAAACTAAAGCATTCTGAGGGAGTAGAAACAAACTGAGGGTAACAGGGTAAACAAATATTGTTTCTAAATATAGATTTTCTTTTAAATAAGAATAAGGAGTGATTATCCGTACAAATCCTTCTACTACGACAAGAAAAAACTTTTAATAATCTTAATCACAAAAAAACGCATTTTTATAGAAATGAACAAGAGTATAAAATTCTTTATTTCAAAGATCTTGGCCTTTTAAAAGTTACTGTTAGTAGTAATTATAAGCGTTATTTCTCGGTCTAGTTATATTGTCGCAAATGTAAACTTCTAGACCTGTAGAAAAATTGAAAGCTTAAATTCGGGACTAGGTATCGTTAACGACAGAGGAAATTATTCTTCAGTGTAGCTCAGTTGGTTAGAGTGCCTGTACTGGTTATATAGAAGGCCCGTGGTTCGAATCCTGGCACTGGAGTCTATTTTTCTCTGTCTGTCTCTCGAAGTTAATAATAATTATAATTTGATTTTAATTAAAATTTAAACTTTCCGTAGTATGAACACTACCAAAAACTTAAAAATTGATCGAAATTCGGCATAGAGGTGCATCTTAGCATTAGCATTTGTGACAACAGCATAGGTTTTTGGAAATTTTTACACTTAATACTTTCAAGATGGCGGTCAATAAAGTCGGACAACTAAACAAAAAAGTTTTTAGTTAGCATGGACCTGTTAATCAGCGTTTTGAAGGTCTTGAAGAGTAGGAAAAGATTAAGTAGCTACTCTAATTTATATTTAAGTAATTACGTCAACTTACCGTTTTAACCTTTGCGTACTTTTGTTTGTCAAAACTAACCGTAAATGAATATAATTCAAAAGATAAAGTTGCCGCAAGTACGAGCTTTTAAAACACACGAAGAGTCCGCGTAGGCTATTTAACAAATCGGTCAAATTTTATAAACCAGGATGATAGACCAAGCCAATTCAAGATGGCGGTCAAAAGTTTGTTTTATAACTGTAGCATATTTGAACTATTTAATATAATAACAGGAAAAAAACGCCCTTATATGCATTTTTACTGCTCCTGTAAACGCAATAAAAACTACTGCGAAATTTTTAACCAAATCCGTTTCAAAGATGGTTTTAAGATTTCTNGAAGTCTACCTTAGCTCCTTCGTGTTTGTGTGATTGCTTTATCAAAAAAGATAAAAAAAAAACTTTAGTGTCGGAGCAATCGATATTTTGAAAGGGAGTGACGGACAGGTGGCGGTATTCTAGCGGCCAGACAGTTAACTAAAGTCCAGACGGCAGAAGGATGGGGTAGTGTGGGGTTCAGGCATTCCCCACATCCTAACAATTTTTACCCCCCTTTAACACGATAATTCTCCTTAATCCAATAATCGTGTTTAGAAAGGGAGCGACATGATAAGCTACGTGTGTTGAACTTCAAATATGATTGAGAGATAAAACAACGATAAAGTTCTTGTTAAACTTACATGACCTTAAAAAAAAGCCAAAGAAAACCCGACATTAACCTCCTTTACCAAACATGAGACTAACAAAAAATAAACTTAAAAAGGATCGTTTTCTTGTTATATTGTTTACAAACAAACAATCTATCGGCAACGTAAAAACAATGCAGTTTTTGACTTGAAGGGCGATAGAAGGCTGGAAAAGTGTAAACAAAACTGCAATAAAACTACACGCAGACCTTGAGTGAAGTAAGAATAAACAAAACATAGAAAAAAAGGGCTGAAAAATAAATAAAGGTTAGAAAGCCACGAACATAACCTTAAAACAGTATGGTAAGATTATTTTTTAAAAATAAAGTTTTTGCTTTTACAAAAGTAGACAAAACATTAAAACCGATAAGTTTACGAACTTCTTGTGGATTTATAGTTTGTTATGTAAACTCATCAAGTTCAGCTTAAGGAGAAGGATCTTTAAGAGAAACATACAAGAGAGTAAAGGGCAAAAAAACTAAAGCATTCTGAGGGAGTAGAAACAAACTGAGGGTAACAGGGTAAACAAATATTGTTTCTAAATATAGATTTTCTTTTAAATAAGAATAAGGAGTGATTATCCGTACAAATCCTTCTACTACGACAAGAAAAAACTTTTAATAATCTTAATCACAAAAAAACGCATTTTTATAGAAATGAACAAGAGTATAAAATTCTTTATTTCAAAGATCTTGGCCTTTTAAAAGTTACTGTTAGTAGTAATTATAAGCGTTATTTCTCGGTCTAGTTATATTGTCGCAAATGTAAACTTCTAGACCTGTAGAAAAATTGAAAGCTTAAATTCGGGACTAGGTATCGTTAACGACAGAGGAAATTATTCTTCAGTGTAGCTCAGTTGGTTAGAGTGCCTGTACTGGTTATATAGAAGGCCCGTGGTTCGAATCCTGGCACTGGAGTCTATTTTTCTCTGTCTGTCTCTCGAAGTTAATAATAATTATAATTTGATTTTAATTAAAATTTAAACTTTCCGTAGTATGAACACTACCAAAAACTTAAAAATTGATCGAAATTCGGCATAGAGGTGCATCTTAGCATTAGCATTTGTGACAACAGCATAGGTTTTTGGAAATTTTTACACTTAATACTTTCAAGATGGCGGTCAATAAAGTCGGACAACTAAACAAAAAAGTTTTTAGTTAGCATGGACCTGTTAATCAGCGTTTTGAAGGTCTTGAAGAGTAGGAAAAGATTAAGTAGCTACTCTAATTTATATTTAAGTAATTACGTCAACTTACCGTTTTAACCTTTGCGTACTTTTGTTTGTCAAAACTAACCGTAAATGAATATAATTCAAAAGATAAAGTTGCCGCAAGTACGAGCTTTTAAAACACACGAAGAGTCCGCGTAGGCTATTTAACAAATCGGTCAAATTTTATAAACCAGGATGATAGACCAAGCCAATTCAAGATGGCGGTCAAAAGTTTGTTTTATAACTGTAGCATATTTGAACTATTTAATATAATAACAGGAAAAAAACGCCCTTATATGCATTTTTACTGCTCCTGTAAACGCAATAAAAACTACTGCGAAATTTTTAACCAAATCCGTTTCAAAGATGGTTTTAAGATTTCTAAGGAGGAGAAACTTTTTTTTCTTACAAAATATGCGTATATAAAAATTCAAAGGATAACTGAATTTTTTTATTTTGGTTGATTAATATTAATATTAAATTAGAGAGGGGGTGTTACACGAAAATCACAAGCATCGCACAAAGATTAATTTGTTAACGTTTTATTGTTTCGGAGATACATGTGCGTTAACGCCAGACAAACGAAAATTATAAGGAAAAAAATTATAAGGGACCTCGATATTGCCAAGAGACCCTAAAAATCACACTTCAAAATAGAGTAAGGTCCTAATTATAATGAGATTATTTTTTATCATTTTAAACTTCAATATTCTTTGTCAGTAGCTTTTCATTTGATAAGGCTTCAAGTTTGTTTTACGGTTTGAAAGCTTTTTACTAGATCCTATGTTGTTGATATAAAAATGTTGTTTATTTCAATTTTCTTTATTTGCAATATTGTGGAAGGCAAGAGATGAGGGAAAGTATCCTCGTTCAATCATCTCAAATTTCACGTAGATTATTTTCTCTGGTCGACGAAAGCTTTTCTTTCCCCTTCTTCTATTTTCCTCCTTCGCACCACCTTATCAAAAACTTCAATGAGGTTTCACCTTGTTTACTTCGCTATCCCCCCAACCTCATTCTCTCGACCCTCTCTGGACCCTAAAACCATTTAGTTTATAACAATATCGACGTAGGTAGAAAGAGAACAAGAAGGCCTGATTTCAATAAAGGTTTCCAGAGAATTCCCTTGACATAGATATACCCTTGATCTAAATGTACATAGATATACCACCCTTAATCTATATATACATAGATATACCTTGATCTATATATACATAGATATCCTATAAACCTAACTTAAAACCTAAAGTAACGAACACAAAACCAAAACAACTATTGGCGTATCCCCCAACAATTTCCATTCGAAATTCGAGATCAAATGACCTCAAACCAAGTTTCAAGGTCACTTTAATTGAACAAAACAACTTCAGCACCACCTTGCGACCCCTATTCCAATTAAAACACATTGCTCCGCCCACTCTCAACAACCCCTTCCCTTCAATCTCACCACCACTCAATCAAATTATTATTGTTATTATCAATTGTACCTCCAGACTGTTTTTATGCATCTAAATCTATTATTTGATAATAATAATGAATCGATAACAGACCGTGACTTTTAATTACCATTTTAACAAGAAATGCTATTAACAGTTAATATTTTCAAGAAAGAGGTATTTCTTGGATGGCGCCCGGAGAATAAGTTTGGATAGGCCAGCCTGAAGGCGCCATTGTCATAACCTCTCAAGGTACCGATTAAGTAAGTAACCAATTTTTTCTTAATTCCTCAATTAATTATTTTAAGGAAAAAGACCCTTAAAGTTATTTTCTAGCTTACTTTTGAATAATAGCGAGTAGAAAATATAATGTCAGTAAATTTGCGTCACTAATAGCTTCTATCACGTGCTATATTGATATTATGCTTTTATTTTACAACCCATTATTGTCTAATTTATTGGTAACGGTAACTATGTGATCTTGCAAACAACTTTTTTATTTCTCCAAATTAAAAAAAAAATCAAGACAGAAATTCCAGAAACTTTCAAGAAGAATTCGTTCTAGACATCAGGGGTCATTTTTGCTCTCGTGCCTGTCTGCCGTTCTGTTGCTCGATTTTTTTGAACCAAGGTATCTTAAAAATTATTAGTCAGATTTTAATGAAATTTGGATTGTAATGAAATTTTGGTCCCATATAAGTTTCAAAACTCTTTTCGCTCACTGGTTTCTTTTATAAACACACAAATATAAATTTATTCACACCCATATCTACAAAAGTACTCATCTGATTTTTAAGAAAATTGGATGGTTTGTCGAAAGTAGACGCATATATCCCCAGCTAATTAGAGTGGGACATAGCTTCTTTGATACTTTAATTAATTAATTAATTATTTATTTATTTTAAATGACTGTCTATGAAATAAAATACCTAAAAGACCAATATCAATAGTTCTATTCTGCCTTCAAAAAACCTTAGAAAAAATTATTTCTCAAAAAAGGTTTCAACAAATAACAATTTTTGAAGGCCATATAAATTGAAATCTAATCATATAAGTAATTTTTCCGTAAAACATCTAGTTTATAAAATATTAATCAAAATTAATCTAAGTATAGACTGTCCAACACTTTTAAACACGCCTAATTACTCTCTCTATTAGATATTGGATTTAAATTCATTAACCAGAGGTAATATAGGAACGTTTAATTGGAGTTTGACGGATCTAAAGTTTGACCATCTATCCGATAAAATCATATTTTAAAGTGGAACAAGAATATATATATAATTAATTATAACTAGGCAAATATAATAATAAGAGCGTAACAAGTATTGATATATTTAAAAAATAATTTAATGATAAATGTAATTTCCAAACAGAAATCAAATACAGCATCACTCTTCATAAAACAAGTTCTCTTTACACAGCATTTTAAATTTTATTATTACGAGTCTGTGTGGAAGTCTATTTGATGATGGGAACAGTATTATTTTGCCGAAGCATTTTGTTTTTTCAGAACTGTGTCGCCTCAAAGCAAACAGACTACGAATTAATTTGTAAAACCTCCTCTCTTTGTGAGGTTTCAATTTTTAAAACTCATGTAAAAAGATATTTTCAAATATTTAATCAATCAAACTGTCTACGTTTATATATTTTTTTTTTTATTAAATAAAAAAAAACGACTTAATTATAGATTATTTTCTCTTTTAATAGGACTTTTTTATTTAAATTATATTTTTTATACAGTAGAAATAAAATTGAGTTGAGTTTGAGAACTTTAAGATTAAGTAATCAGAACATTCTTTCAGGAAGCCAGAGCATAATTGGGGGGTTCAGTATTAAAGTGGACCAAGTCCATCAAACTTGATTTTGAGTTACAGACACTTTTGTGAATTTACTCAGTGCTAATTACTATTGCATTATAAAGATTAATTAATTCGATTATTTTATAGTTTAGTTCATTAATAAATATATTTTATCTACGATTGATACGTAATATAAACATTGTATCTCTGTTTAGATTCGTAGAAAGTGATTCTTTACACACCTGTATTAATTGCGCATGCGTGTCTCATAGTTTTGAACAATTCCTCTTTTTTTCCACTCTAGTGACGTAAAGAAGAAGAATTATCAACTTTACACACGATTAGCGAGTTTGTTTACATTTAACATAACTAATTTGATGTTTATTTAATAAAAGTAACTGTTTGTATCGAGTTTTTTTGTGAAAATCAATGAGTGATTTAAGTGATTATGAAGAATATGAGGAGAATAATACGCCTTCCGAAATAATTAATTCGGCACAAAATACAACTAACGAATTGATGTCATCTTTATCAAAAGAGAAATACTGAAATACGAGCTTACATACAGGAAGTTTATTATTTTTTCTGCATTTATTTTTAAAATCTAACAATCGTAGATAAAGTAGGGTACGCAACTCGTGCGAAAACGGCATTTTGCATTGTTCGTGTGGTTTTACTACCCTCGCTATCGCTCATGCAAAATGCTACTTTCCCCACTCGACGCGTAATGTACTATTACAGATCTTAGGTTGATACCTTTAAAAAAATCCAATTTATGACATTTCAAATAGAAGCTGCTGTGGTTCAGATTTGCTCTGAAACTTCAGAGCAAATTCAAATAGAAATTCTTCAGTGCTCATTGAAACTACTGCATTCTATGGGTTTCCCATGGTACTAACAATTATAACACTCTAACCCTATTAAAATATACAGTATAAGCTTTCAGAATATGTCTCTATCTCTTTTTTTTTCAAAAATTTACTTGGCCCACTTTAGCACTGACCCCCTCAGTTAGTAATTTGGAAGATTTTAAAATTGTTTTCAATTTCTCATACATACTTAATAAACAGGGGGACACTTCTTTATCAAGTGTATTAAGCCTCTCACAAGTCATTTCAGATACAAATTAATTTAGTAAGGAATAGTTCAATATAGGTGATAGTTATACGTGTAAAAGCTGAATCTCTATCTATAGGGATCGAATGCAGATTATTATTGATTATAAATTTGAGTTCTAGAGTAAGGGGAGTAAATTAAGCCTCACGTATTTAATCATCTATGACGGCCATCTTGAAGGATTAACATAAACCGTCACTCAACGTAAATTGAAATTTGAGACTTGACAACGGAGATTAACGTCACATTGATCTCCAACATGATGCAGACTCAATTTTAAGTAACTTATTTATTACTGTAAACTGTAACTCCATTATCTATTTATATAAAACTAAGAGTGACAGTGACTGACTGATCAAAAATTCTCCTACTTCCCATTGACATAGAGATTTGAAATTTAGTACATAGATAGAGTGTACCATAAATAGAAAAGTGCGGCTATTTATCGATATATGTCCGCCATATTGAATTATAGCCGCCATCTTGGATTTATTCATCAGTAATTCTCCAACTTCCCATTGTTATAGAGATCTGAAATTTGGAACATAGATAGAGTGTACCACAAATAGAAAATTGCGGGTGTTTTGATTTCAATATATGGCTGTCATATTGAATTATAGCCGTCATCTTGGATTTATTCATCAGTAATTCTCCTACTTCCCATTGACATAGAGATCTGAAATTCGGTACATAGATAGAGTGTACCACAAATAGAAAATTGCGGGTGTTTTGATTTCGATATATGGCCGCCATAGTAGTCTCTTATATTTTTTTCATCCGCAACCGAAACTGATGATGACTATATAAAGAAATGAAATCTACTTTGTTAAATAAACAAATTCTAATTTATGTGGAGAGTTTATATTGTATCTTTCGTATTAAAATTGCAAGATAAAAAGAACTTTTTATATACCTACTACGTTTTTAAATTTTATGTCATAAATCATAAATTTGAAACCTGTCAAAATGAAGATTGTAAATATGGGACATGTCAAAACAAATAAAATAACTTTCGGATTTTTTCCGAACTAACTTTCCACACAGCACAACTTGCTGAAAAGGAAATAAATGTTGCTGAAAGATGGCTAAAACTATTAAAATAATGCATTGTCATCGTGTTCTGAGCTATTCTGAAAGTTTCAAATGTCTACCTTCTCGGGAAGTTAGTTAAAAATCGATTGCAAGATTTGTACTGGACAAACAAACAAACAAACAAGAAAGCATGCTAATAAAAACGTAGTAAAAAAGGAGGTGAGTTCAAAGCTATTTATAGTTATACTGTCTATCGCAGTGTCTTTTTTTCACACCTCATTTATCTTGTCTCTTCGCACGAAGGTTTTTATCTATAGAGATTAATGATTAAACTCAACTGATCAAGAGTCACTACATTTTCCATAACGTCGCAGATGAGGAAATATCTTTCTGATCTCACGTTAATTAGAATATTTTCAAGAAGGGACTAAAAAAAAAGTGGAGGCAAAGGAAGCGGAAAACGACGTAATGATGAGCGAAAGACAAACCTTACAAAAGAGACAAACTCTTATCAAGTCTTGTCTGGTACCGTTATCGAACCATTATTAATTGCTCCTGACATTGAATTGACCTCGAGGGGTTTATAATCATGACCTTCGTCTGGCAGCAACACAAGAAAGAAGTAGAGGGGAATGAGCAAGTTCAATGCAACCGGATGACTCACTGTATCGGGATGCACCTCCGTACATCGTATTTTCCAACAGACTCCCATTGTTTACCTAATGAACCCAGAAGCCTTCTTGTCATACAAAGGAATAAAATAGGAAAACAAAAATGAAAAACTGCAAAGAGCAAACTAGACTTTGACAAGCACAAAATCAAGTAGACACTTTGAACACATGAGCTTTGCAAAGAAACGAATAGAAAAAAACATCTAAGACAATATTATGACTAGGATCTTAAGCCTAGACAGTATAATAACACCAACAAGAATAACCGACTGTTTTAACATTAAAAATAAAAGTAAAAGTTAAAAAAAAATTAAAATAGCAAAAAAGAACTTAATTTAAAAATGACAGCTGCAAAGAGCCATATGAAAAGTATTAAAGAAACTAAGGGGCGATGAAAAAGCAGAGAAATATTAACGCTAATTCTACTCATAATGTTTATTTGTTTCTTCACATCCTCTAACAACTCTTTCTATTTTGCTGATTAAACGACATGCATTTATTGTATGTGGTTTAGACTTAATATGGGGTAAATAAATTGCAAATTGTAGTCAGTATATAAATTTACCAGTCGAGATTGTAGTTGATATTTACGATCCAATTTTCTTATAAATAACGCATAAGGTGCAATTTGTATACTGTTTAGCATTCTGCTATACAAGATATACAACAACCTCACTGTAATCAGTTTAAAAAATGCTCCACCAAAACTATATACATAGCAAGTAAATACGCTAATCTAATAAAACTGTAGTCAGCAGCTAAGCTTATCTATCAAAACTGTATAGCCAAATGATTACAGTGTCTATTAATAACGGAACTAAGATATATATTCCTCACGGACTATATACTTAGATATAAGCATTAAGGTAGTAAAATATTTACAGTGTAGTCGGTACACCAGTAAAGCGATCAGAACTTCAGTCAGAATTTAAGCTAATCTATTAGAACTGCAGCCTGTAGAGTTAAGGTTATCTATGAAAACTACAGTCAGTATTTAAGCTAATCTATGAGAACTGCAGTCTGTATTTAAGCTAATCTATGAGAACTGCAGCCTGTATTTAAGCTAATCTATGAGAACTGCAGTCAGTATTTAAGCTACTCTATGAGAACTGCAGTCAGTATTTAAGCTAATCTATGAGAATTGCAGTCAGTATTTAAGCTTATCTATGAGAACTGCAGCCTGTATTTAAGCTTATCTATGAGAACTGCAGTCAGTATTTAAGCTAATCTATGAGAACTGCAGTCAGTATTTAAGCTAATCTATGAGAACTGCAGTCAGTATTTAAGCTAATCTATGAGAACTGCAGTCAGTATTTAAGCTAATCTATGAGAACTGCAGTCAGTATTTAAGCTAATCTATGAGAACTGCAGTCAGTATTTAAGCTAATCTATGAGAACTGCAGTCAGTATTTAAGCTAATCTATGACAACTGCAGTCTGTATTTAAGCTAATCTATGAGAACTTCAGTCAGTATTTAAGCTACTCTATGAGAACTGCAGTCAGTATTTAAGCTAATCTATGAGAACTGCAGTCTATATTAAAGCTAATCTATGAGAACTGCAGTCAGTATTTAAGCTAATCAATGACAACTGCAGTCAGTATTTAAGTTAATTTATGACAGACTATGAAATTATAGACTGCAGTCTATAATTTGGACGGAATAATGTAGTAAATACGATAGACTTTGCGAAATATTTAACTCCGTTTTAAAACATTAAACCATCAACACTGTCGTCAGTACATAAGCAAAGCCAATGCAATCAAACTTTAATTGGTAGGTTTATAAGATAATCTATAAAACTGTAGTTAGTTATGAAGATGCAATTTTTGTTGTATAGGAAATGTCCCTTTTCGTACAATCTACATACGACATTTCGAAACAGTACAACATTCACACTGTATTCAATAAATAAGAAAAGCAATCACAGTGTATGCGTAAAGCGTGTCGATAGTCGACTGCTTTATACTCGTGTAACTATTTTCTCAATCATTGACTTTACACAGAGTATCTCTAAATCAATTTAAATTTCAAATACTTATAAATTTTATTACCTTATTCAGAATGAACCATTCGTATCCTCTCCAAGAGTGGCTTCAATTCTGTAACATAAAAGTAAAGAAAAATAGAATAAATAAAAAGTAAAGAACAAGTGGCAAATTATAGCACATTACGCGTCTTGTGCGGAAAGTAGCATTTTGCATGCGAGTGTGGAGTTTGCACCCGAGCAATAGCGAAGGTAGTAAAACCAAACGAGCAAAGCAACATTCCGTTTTCGCACGAGTTGCGTACCGTACATTATCTATGATTGTTAGATTTTAATAATAAATACAGAGAAAAATAAACTTCCTGTATGTAAGTTCGTATTTCTCTTTTGATAAAGATGACATTAATTCATTAGTTGTATTTGTTGCAGAATTAATTATTTCGGGAGGCGAATTATTCTCCCCATATTCGTCATAATCACTTAAATCACTCATTGATTTTCACAAAAAAAACTCGATTAAAATAGTTGCTTTTATTAAACAAACAGCAAATTAGTTTTGTTAAATGTAAACAAACTCGCATATTTTCAATGCGATCTATAGATTGTGATATGTCTGAACTCCTTAAAAATTCATGTTGGAGTTTAGACTCTATATTATATAAACGAGCGTCTTTCAAGCTCTTGGACACTTTATTCCAGGGAATACTATATGCGTATATAGAATATGAAGTATTGTTAAAAACATGAGTTAACATTCACCGATTTCAAGGAAGAATATTATAACACGTAAAAAGACCATAGAGACCTCTGTAAGCAAAAATATTACATAACTTTTAAAACTTTAAACTAAATAATAAAGTCGATGAGCTGACTCCATGTTATTTATCATTAAATAGCCGTCTAGTAGACTCTGGCACCTCGATTGCACTACTAATTATTATCACACAGTGTACGTGTATAAATAGAATCGATACAATGTATGTTGTACAAGTGAGAAGATAAAATCTAAATATACAATTGTATGGAGGATTTAAGATTGTATAAGATGAGGAAGATTTAAATCTTCTGGTAGTCATTGTCACTTAAACAAACTCCCGTCTATTTACATCCCAATGTAAAGTTAACTTACATTGCAGTCAAATGAAATATTTACATGACTAGTGCTCCTAGTATTCCTCTCTGGAAAGAAGTAATGGCAGAGAAAACAGATTTTATTTATTTACACAACTAAATATTTTAATAGATAAATTACTATAAATGTGTTGAAATAATGTTACAGTAGAAAATTTTACGTACAAACAATTTTTCGTAATTTTAAACTAAGACTTGTCATATGATAAAGTAAATTTATTCAATAAATTATTGTTATTTCAGTTAATTGCAGTTCCGATGTCAAGAACGGAATTAACAATAGTTGTTATGACCAAGTACTGTAACTATTAAGATCAGGATTAAAGATGGGTATAGTCGTTTGATGAAATGAACGAATATACCCCATCTTAAATGACCCGGTTCTTTTCACAGTTCTTTTATTAGACCCTTAACTTTTGAAGTCTTTTACCCACTATCCTCTTCCTGGCAACGGATGCTGGCAATATATCCCTCCAATACCTATATTTGTTAGCAATCCCTCTCGTCCGTGTTTTTACCATTCGCGGGTCTCGTTCTTTAAATCAATAGAGATTTAGTTCGTTCATTAGTAGAGATTCAATCAACTCCCGTTCACTTGAGATTCAAGTGTACAGAGTACTAGGAACTAGGGTCAGAGAAAGAACGAAGAACGACTACATATTCAATTAAACATGTAACGGGGTACCGGTTTAAATAGCTAAATAGTTTTTTCTGTAAGTAAAGACCAACAAAATCGTCTCTAATAAAAGTACATATTATTATTAAAATTTTCGCTGATTACATTTTAAATTATTAACATTTAAAATAAAACTCTATATATATGTTTTTTATTTAAAGTAAAATTTAAGGAAAGTAGTTTTAAGTTAAAATCGTTAAAAAAAAAATCACAATTGACAATATTAAAATTCTAATAATTATTTTCATTGCATAACTTTTAAAGATTTACAAACAGTATATTTAAATTTTAATAAAGTCAATAAATAATTATAAGTAGATATATTTGTATTTGTGTAAACAATAACGAAATTGAAATGGGCAAATATTAAAAAAATATCACATACAAAGGTAATTAATGAGAAATTACCAATAAAAATAGATATTGGTGAATAATTAAAAAAAAAAAAATCATTTCCAAAGATAAGTAATTCATGCAGGAAACACATAAATACAAAAACAGATATTTGAGAATAATTAATTATAGTTAAAAAGTTGTTAGGAAGTTAGATACATTATTGATATTGAGGAAAAATTAATAATTAATGTAATATTTATGATTAATTAGAGATAAATTAACGTTAAAATTAAAAAGATTGCATATTATGGAGTTTTTTTATTAGGATTTATATAAATTAGTATACATGTAATATATAAATTTGTAAAATGTTTAAAAACATAAGCTATAGTGGTAGCTTCATAAGTAGTTATTATAGTAGTGTTAATACAGAGCTGTAGCGATACGTCGCTCGAGGGAAGAGTGAAAAAGTAGGCGTGGCGTTACAGACATTCATAGAGATAATTAAAAAATTAGACATTACAGACTTTGTTAGGAGTAAGTCGAGAATTTGCAGCTCTTTGTCTGATGAGTATATGTGTTCCTCCATATATTTATAGTTAATGTTATGTAAACAAAATTTTTATCGAATACTAACCCATTGAATTAGTAAAGAACACTTTTAAATTTGTTAATGCTAGGTGAAAAAAATGTTGACGAATTCTAACTAAAGAATTAGTAAAGAACATTGTAAATTTTGTTTTGTTAATGCTGAGAGGAAAAATGTTGACGAATACTAACTAAAGAATAAGTATTGTACATTTTGTTTGGTTAATGCTAAGAGGAAAAATTTGACGAATACTAACTAAAGAATTAGTAAAGAACATTGTACATTTTATTTTATTAATGCTAAGAGGAAAAATGTTGACGAATACTAACTAAAGAATTAGTAAAGAACATTGTACATTTTGTTTTGTTAATGCTAAGAGGAAAAATGTTGACGAATACTAACTAAAGAATTAGTAAAGATCATTGCACATTTTGTTTTGTTAATGCTAAGAGGAAAAATGTTGAAATATTAGTGATGAGTAGTCAAATATAATCTTTATTTGTTTATGCAGTACTTCTTTAGGTTGCCACTCCCCTACGTTATTTTAGAATAAAATAAACGTTGACTATTAGTAGTAGTAGTCTAGTACTTCCTACTAGAACGGGTAGGACGAACCACTTGTTCGAACCTAGCAATTAGGCCATCTTTTGTGCCCTTTTTACGCCCCGTGGTAGAGAGTTCCATCCACTTCACACAGCATACATTTGTACATTGCACCACCGAAGCGAGTATGATGTGATCAATAGTAAGCCATATAAATAAGAGCGTCACGGCGAGGAATCGAACCCCATCTCGTTTTGCTCATGATTCAGTGTACCGAGCAGACGTGGTAAGTAATTTAACCCACACGGCTACGCTGGCTCTCAACATTGCCTAAATAACTATTAAGTTATTTAGTGAATAAGGGATGTTTAGTCAAATGTACTAGGGGACAAAGGAATATCACACTTCTGTTTTGATAAGGGAAGTAACAGTCTAAAGAAGAACATTCTGTACACCTTCTTTAGATTCTTACTCCCCTGTGTTTTTTATAAGAGGGGTAACAGTCTAAAGAAGTTCCGTTTATCGTTTATACCATGTAAAAAATGTTATTAATCAGCAACCAAGTGCCAAGTCAAAATGATAAATAGAATTTGTTTGTTTTATCAATTTTTGTTAATGTTATGCAAAGAATGGTGAAGTTTTTAGCTATGAACTATTAAGTGAATGAAATAAGGTTCTTTTCTTATCCCGTTTGTTTATGCAATGTTTAACAGGAACAAGCATGCCAAACAAAGTATTAGCGACGTTAAAGAGTCGTTTATAGTCTTATATATACATGTCACAGTGACCTGATTTTGATACCCTTGTAAGTTTAGACAGTGCATGTTGTAAATTCGTAACTACACACTACACACAACATATCTAGGCCTATATACAGTTCTCAAAGTGGTCTAGTTGTGCTGTGCTGGCGTGTTAGATGACAAGGGTCTATAGACCGCTCTCAAATAATATGACCTCCATATTAAAGAGTCGTTAACCTCTTAAAGCATTAATATTGGAGCTCACGAGCTGCTTTTATGCTTTTAAAAATGTAAGGATTGTCAATAGTTTCATCCGATATATATTTTATGTACTTCAAAAGAACTTGTTAGAAAATGCGGTTTAAATTGTTTCTAAAATCAACATTGTCTTTTGACATTCGCCGTATTGTTGATTTATGTATTGTATATCAATTAAATACACGATCTATACATGTTAAATTTGCTGAAATATTTTATTATACATGTTGAAATCGCTGAAATATCTATATACTATAAAGCCGCATTTTATTTTATATATAACTACATCAAGCGGTGATATAGCTAATCATTTATATACATCTGGTAGACATCTTTGAGTGTCTTCTGGAACTCTGGAACTTTAAGAAGCAGCTAGATGATAACAAAAAGGTTTGAAATATTCTCAAAGCTTTTGTATTCAAAAAATAGTAGTAGTAGTTCTAGTACTTCCTACTAGAACTGGTAGTACGAACCACTTGTTCGAACCTTGCAATTAGGCCATCACTTAGGCCCTTTTTACGCCCCGCGTTAGAGAGTTGCAGCCACTTCACACATCTATATATATAAAATTAAAGTTTTGTCTGTACATTGGTCAGAATTGAAATTNTGTACTGTCTTTGTGTAGAGTGTAGAGTCTGTCTTGGTCTTGGCTTCACCCCCACCCCTTTCCTAACGTCTCCCACTTACACCCCCCACTAGGCCTAGGCTATCCACCATACTATACTATGCCATAATCCCTCATTAGCTTTATAACCGTTGTGAAGTATATAAACACTAGGAAGCATACCCACAAATCCCTAGCCTTCACCCCGCGCGAAGCGCGGGGTGAAGGCTAGTCATACATATGTACATTGTACCACCGAACGAGTATGATGTGATCAATAGTGAGCCATATAAATCAGAGCGTCATGTCACGCCAAGGAATCGAACCCCACCTCGTTCCACTCATTATTCATTGATGGCCGAGCAGACGTGGTTTAACACGCAAGACTACGCTGCCCCTCTTCAAAAAAAATAAAATAAAATAAATAAATAAATAAATAATAATAATGATAGTAATAAAAAGTTCTAAAATATAATGCATATTCTACATTCTAAATTTGGTTTATTAAATAAATAAATAAATAAATAATAATAATGATAGTAATAAAAAGTTCTAAAATATAATGCATATTCTACATTCTAAATTTGGTTTATTAAAATAATTTTACATTATGTATTCTTTTTAAAAGGAAATAGTTTAGCTTCGAACTTATAATTTTCTAACGTTAATGACGTAGGTTTAAAAGGAATTACCAACTTCCTTGCAATTTGCATAAATAAATCAACAGTTCAGGTCACAAATGCCACATAGAATTAAAATAAAAAATTTAACAGCCATATTTTTTATTGGAGTTTAAGCCGCAAAGACAAAGTTTACTTTGGGACTTTGAGATTACTTTTCAAAATACGATCTTATTACAAAAATAACTATATATGTAAGAAGTGCAGTTGAAGAATATGTGGTATAAAGTTTTTTGAAACTAACGACTGCACACAGCTCTTTGAATTGCTGTATATACTTACTAACCGTGAAAGTTGTATACATGGACAATGACATTTATTTGCACAAGTTTCTGAGTGTACTTTGACAATGCCATATTTTGCGCTAGTTTCCTGTTTCCTAGGTTGTCTGAAAGTGGGTCAAATTGAGGGTAAAAGATTTGCAGACAAAAACAAAACAAAAGTTAACTAAAACCATGTAAAAAGAGCTAAAGAAAGAAAAAGAAGGATTTCGTCCAAGTTTAGTTGATATAAGAGGAGCGAAAAACAGAAAAAACAGAAAAAAAAATCAAACAGCTACAGTGTGAAAACCTCGACAAGTTAGCTTCTTATAAGGACAATGGGCAAGACAGTGTCTCAGGGATTATTTTTCTGTAGCCTTGTAGTCGATGTGGGTGAAGTTAAAACAATGGAAGAACCACGACAATGTGTGAATGTGTTATCGAGGATTTTATATCTTGTTTTTTTTTCCCTCTCTTTTGTGTTTTGCTGAAAAATATACGATTCAATAAGAATTTTAACCAAGGTATATTCTCAACTTGTGTAAAAGCAGTTGTTAAAAGAGTTCTAAACCAGAAATGGCGGAAAAAAAGAAACCATCAGGGAGTCTAAAAGATTGAGAAGGACCTTATAAGAGATGCAAGCCTTTTCCAATAATGCAACTGACTAGAGACGCCTTCAATACCCAATAAGAATAAAAAAGTGAAGAATAACAACAATGTAACCTTGATGCAACCAACAGGTGAGAAAGATAATAAAAGACTAGAATGAAACTTACCTTAAGAAGGAGTTATAGTTACAAGATGGCTGACAACACAATCTAAATCTGTGATTGGATGCAAGTATTATATATAGCTCTTTAGTCTTGCTGTTAAAATGGAAGAAGTTCCCACAAGGAAGAGCTAAAAGTCCATGTCTATTTGTAATGTTCTTGATTAATACAACTTCGCAGATCACTTCCAATCAATTACCATCAATCTTTCTGCCAGAGTTTCTCGGTCTATTTTTCTCGGTCTGTCACCCGTTGTTAATAATAATTATAATTTGATTTAAATTAAAATTTAAACTTTCCGTAGTATAAAAACAACCAAACACTTAAAAATTGAACATGAATTTTAGGTTAGGTACTAACCTAACCTACTTATTATTAAATAAGTTTCTTTTTCTATTACAGACAAAAGAAAAACAACGCTTATAAACTTGAACCAATCTCATTTTAAATATAGTTCCTTGTATATTCCACATAACCATCCGTTCAAAATTAAAGGAGTTCCCACAATGAAGGGCAATAAGTTCATATTTGGATGTACATTAAAACAGATCTTGAAGAACCCACAAACTGCGTATGCCAAATTAAATAGATTCTTCTAAGATATGCGTTGACGTCAGTTTTAAAGTAAAGGATTCTCACAAGAAAGTATAATAACTCCATGTTTGTTTGACAATAAAAACAAATGCATTAGGGTATAACCATAAAGGTCAAATCAAAATAAACAGCAATGAAAATCGAAGAAATCCTCACGCCTTTAATGATTCGGTATTTAGCAAGAGAACTAGTTTCTAAAGCTAGATCGGAACGTTAAGTATAAAACTAAATTTAATGAATCCCACTAAGGATTTAATCACTTATTGACTAAAGCAGTGCTTCCCAACCGGTGGTCCGTGAGACCCTCGAGAGTGGTCCGCGAAAGTGTCCGGTAGCTCATGTAAAATGTTAAAAACATTGAACAACCAGAAGGCGCAGGGGTTTATCAACGCTCTATCAAGTTGGGTTATTGTTAACAAAAGGCTATATTATTGGAATTCAATTTATGACATTATCTAATAATTAAAAAAATAAAAAAATAAAAATAATATACCTCGTACTAATACGGAATTATAAATAAATGCTAATGAAAAAAACAGGGGTGAATTACAGTAACATTAAGGATTCATTTGATTCTGGTGTAAACGTAGAAGAGTATAGTGGTGTAAAAAAGCCACCCCTTACATACTCGTATCTTACCTAAACATTCGGCATGCAGCTTTTCATCTCTTCCAACATGAGATTCCGTTTTCATTGACGGATATGTTGGTTCCGTCAACATTTTTTGTGTTGGCAGGGATTCTTGACTTTGTTGTTTATTAAAAACAAACAAAGGAACGCAAGCTAAGCACAAGCAGTGATTTGAGATTAGCTCTAAGCAGGAGCCTAAAATGCCACACTGTGAAAAATCAACAAAATTGTCGTTTCAAAATACATTGGTAATATTTTACCAATATTACCAATAGGGGGGGGGGGGGGGGGGGGCGTACATGATACAATTTCAGGCTGAGTGGTCCGCAGTCTCCAACGGGTTGGGAACCACTGGACTAAAGTAATTAAATATGAATTACAAGAATATAATTAAAGTAGATAATAGAAACAGATTTTGTGAGAATAGTAAAAGAAGGGTTCCCACAAGAATGTAGCTTTAGTCTATAATTGTTTGTACTGTAAGAATTGATTTTAATAGAACGCAATAGCACAGTAATTAGATCAATTATAGATCGATGCATATAAAATAAAAACATTGAATCATTCATTAATTCCATTTAGGAGTCTAAGAAGATTACGCAAAACTCTAGTGTTGTGGAAATATGAGATTATAATAATTATTACTGTTATGATTATTAGCTATTAAATTAATATTAATTATAGACTTCTTAAGTTTTAACTTAATTTGATTTAAGTTACGTAGGGATTATGGTTTATTGCAACTAGGTCTCAGTTGCAACAATTACGATTAGGCACTGATTATTGCCGATGCTAATTGCTAGATTTCATCTGATAAACAATCTATCGTTGTAATTACTATTACTAAGATAATATCACTTGAAATCCAGTATTTTCTAAATTTTATTAGAATAGCATATTCCTTATAAATGGGGTTTTCCCCACTTAGATTATACTGGAAAATAGAATCTATCCTAACAATCCATGAGCGAACAATAATAATCCATGAGATAAATAATAGTTATTTGTGCAACTAGTGCGCAAAGTGGCACTAGTTTTCGTTCCGCACTCCAATGTTCATAAGTTGGAACTCTGGAGTGCGGTAAAGTAAAATGAGTGCGGTAAAGTAAAACGAGTGCGGTAAAGTAGTAAGAGCAGGAATCTACTGTTTTGCGTACTATTTTGAGTGCGACAACAACCACTTTATCGGTCATCTGTAGGAAAAATAAATACTAATTGGTGGCTCAAGATTCAAATTAGTAGTGTAATTATTTAATTAAATTTAAAGCACTGATAAAACATCCCCTGCCACTGAAAATCGAACCGAATTCCTGCGATTGTATAATGTAAATAATATCGCTGATCATTTATATTTATATTAGAGATTGAGACGGATGTTTAACAATATTGGTAAAAGTAATTTTATAGAAACAATAAGTATGTAACATGTTAAATACAATTTCAAACTTCAAACGTGTTCAATGTTGGACGAAAACAGAATGTTTGTGTTATTTTCAAAGAACTCATAGCTAAACCCTGAATTCAGGGAATTAAAAATTGAGGAGAAAACACGTGGTTTATTATTGAGGCAAAGAAAAATCAACCGCTTTACCAACATATCACACTTAAAACCACAATAATCCTATCATTATAAAACATGTTTATGCAGACAAGACAGATGTAGGATTGATTATACATGTGTAATGACAGTGGAAACAAACAGGGGAGAATTAGGGAACTGGACAATTTCAGAGGATTGCTGTTTTGTCCACCACATCAGGGCTGAATCTCCTCTGAACCATAGCTTGTTATCCAATCATGCAGCATGTCAAAACAACCAAACTGAATACTCTCAGGGTGTTTGTTCAACCAGAAAATCAACTGATGCTAAATATGTCATATCTCGTGTTGACCTCATATCTGAAAGTAGGTTGAACACAACTCTATTTAAAGAGGTCAGAATTTCGGAAAGATTAAAAGAGTTCCAATGGATCAACTGTCAAAACACCAATAAATGGTTCGATTCTTGAAGAGGAGAGTATTCTACACGAATTATCTCATCCAAAAATTAAAATTACTGATATCTATGTCCTGAAATTAGCAAATGCCATTGAACTGAACAATCTAATTAACTCTATCCTCCACCTCTAACTCACTTACACTGAAAAAAAAAAAACTAAAATGGAAAAACACCTGGTTGCACCGTCAAGATATTCTGACAACAACATAATACGTTTAATCCTATGATGCCTGTGAGATTGTGTTTTAGATCAGTTAATATCCAGAATAAAATTTAGACCATGCATAAAAGAATGTCGATCAATTTCTTGCATATCTCAAGAGAAATACTTGAAAAAATTGTATGTGGGCTGAAGATAACCATATAAGAAGGGAAAGTAGTGGCTTTCATTTTTCCCTCANTGGTTTATTTCATGTTCCTTATTGAACCCTTTTCACAGGTAGTCATACCTCCCAGATCTTAAATCCACCCCCTGAGCCTGTGGGCTCACACTAATACCTCCTCAGACAACCACCCACACTATATCTAATGTAATTAATAACCTGTGTCTTTTGTTCAGTCTATGAAAAATTTTCATTAAAAATTCATAGTTAAAAGACTGAAACGACGGCCTGATTGATATTTTTATGTACGAGTATACTGTGGATAGAAATTATAAATTACTCGTATTTTAAATTTAACTGTCAGTGTAACTATCAGGGTATATTTAATCATGGCAGATTTAACATTTAAAATTTGCTAAACGTAGATTTATCAAAAAAAAAAAAAAGTCTAAACATAGATTTAAGATTCACATTTTTCAAAAGGTCGATTTAAGAATTAACATTTTCTAAATAGTTTGATGGATCTTGATTGAAAAATAAATAATTGTATTTTTTTGAAAAATGCACTGATAAGTAGATTTGCTAATCTACTATTTTGGAGATTATGAAGGAAATAAAAGTTTTTTCGTCAAAGCTCGTATTATTCTAAAAATTATCCTACAATAAAAAAAAAAGACAAAACAACATAGACGAAATATAATACAAAATCAGTTGTTTGTAACATAAATTTCGTTTTAATTAGTCTATCAATTATGTTTGATACCATTACTTGATGCGCTGTTTTGATTAAGCGGCTTGATCGTGAAGGGGCTGCTTATAGGAAATAAAACTCAAAAGGCTAAATTGATAATGTTACTGTCAACGAATCAACAACTCAGAAAACAGTCTTATAAATACAATTTTTTTCTTATATAATAGTTCCAATTTTGCGGCATGCTCCCTCTATGTGGAGTCTGGAAGTTTAGTTACTTACATAATTCCCGTCCTCTTCTACCGTGAGATGAAGAGGTTTGACAAATATATTTTCATTTTGTTTTATCTTCAGCTAGCCGTCGCCCTCAATACCTGTTTACTCTGCGCTCCTTGAGTGAACATCTTATGTTATCTTTCCAGAAAAAGGCTGTTCGGCCTAGGGGTCTTGCTTCATAAGTTAGCTTGGGCACTGCTCATTTCCCATCCTAGGATTCTAGGATCCTTGTCAAATAGCTGAACCTACAAAGTTCGGAGCTCGCTATTCACTATTACATAGTTTGGTTTCTGATAAGGTCTCTTCTATTTTTATCTCCAACACTCAAATATTTAATCTCAACTCTCTGAAGCAGCTAATCTGAAGAGTATAAACAGCTTTTTGATCCGTATATATATCGGACATAGGTATTTTTTTAAACTAGCATTTTAGTTCTTAAGGCCCCCATACACAATCAAACATTTTGCGCAAACATGATGTTTGCATGAACCTGATGACGGGCAAATTTAGGCCATACAAGTCAAACATCATGTTTGCGCAAACATCAAACAGCCCCATACACGGTCAAAATGTTTGCAAAAACATGATTTTCGTGCGCAAACATTTTGACCGTGTATGGGGGCCTTTATACAAAGCTTGGAATTTTAATTAATTAACTTGGTGTACAATATAAATTCACGAAATTAATGCTTCTTACTCTGTATAATATACAGTTTAAAATTAAAGACTAAAATTTAAAACTGCACTTAAATTGATCAACTTTGACATAAAACTAAAGAGATCATATAAAGGGCCTATTATATCTGTCTTTACGTTTTTGCACTGTCCAGCGACGTAGGATTTTTATATTTTATCTTGGCGCCAAGGTATGATGTATATAATATCAAACATGATATATATACGTAGCAGTCTCTATTTGTTATCTTTAAGCGCTATTGATAAAAAAAAACTATATGTTTTCCTGACAAGAACACTAACAAGCTTAATTTTTTACCTCATCCGAGAACCGAACGTATTCTTGCTATAGAAAGTGGTGGAATTAATTTTGTTATTTTTGTTCTTAAAAATTTATTTGCCGTGAGTAATATACAAAAGTTATTGTACTATTTGACATAAATCCATTATCGTAAGCTTTATCGACAAACCTTGAACAAGTTTGAAGTATTTATAAAACATAAACATAAACAAATAAACCGATGCGCACATTGTTATATATTAATGCAAGCATTCTAAGATACGGCACGTACAAACATGTGTATCGCGAATTCTTACTGATTTCCTTATTATTGTAAAAAATGGAATCATCGCTTTTTCAAATTTAAAATCTTCATAAATGTAGAATTTCTTTAATTTTAAACTAAATATAACTTTCACTAATTCCAAGGTTAAAATTAAGTGATTAAAATGTCAAACTAAAAATCTGGATTAAATTTAATTCTTAAAATTATTTTTAGTCATAACTACTTAAGAAATTTCCAATAAAAGTATCGAAAAAATTAAAACAATCCATATATTGGACGTAAATAAGAGATATAGGTATAAATTAATCTATTTTTGTGAGCATGTAACACTTATATGGGACCAATAATAGGCTAATTGTGACCTGCAATACAAACGAGTAATTTTAAGATATGTTTGTTCGCCAAAATTGAGCGACCAAAACCACGAAAACAGGACCGAAAATGTTCCCTGGAATCTGAAACGGATTTCTGTTTCAGAATTATTGAAATCAGAGACATCACACATTTTTGTTCTTCAGAGCGATCACATAGCTTCCTTTACCAACGGTAATTTCGGAAGCAAAATAAAAAAAAAAACAATTTTTTTGGATCAGAGCAATTCAAAAATAAAATGTAATTCAGTTAGTGTGTAACATAGCGTCCTCGCATCCTATCATGTACTGTATTGATCTTACGCGAACCTTCGGTAAGCTCGGAATCAATAATCCTCATAAGGGAAAAGCGGAAAAATAAAAAAGACATGAAAAAAATAAAAATAAAATAAAAATAATTAAATAAAGTAAAAAAAAAATAAATAAATAAATAAATAAATAAATAAAAAAACCTCTTCAAGCAAACGTAAAAAATAAATAAATAAAAAGTAAAAAGTAATAAATAAAAAAACCTCTTCAAGCAAACGTGAAAAATAAA
>KZ651074.1:726506-744177 GCA_001010745.2 Gerris buenoi | reverse complement strand
GAATATGAGGAGAATAATACGCCTTCCGAAATAATTAATTCGGCACAAAATACAACGAACGAATTAATGTCATCTTTATCAAAAAAGAAATACGAGCTTACATACAGGAAGTTTATTATTATTTTCTGCATTTATTATTAAAATCTAACAATCGGAGATAAAGTACGGTACGCAACTCGTGCGAAAACAGCATTTGCATGCGAGTGTGGAGTTTACACCCGAGCGACAGCGAGGGTAGTAAAACCACACGAGCAATGCATATACTACTTTCCACACTCGACGCGTAATGTACTATTACCATGAATGTTAATCAAATCGTTAAGAAACCATACCTAGATACACTAATAAGATAGCTTCAGTTTAAATTAGTTATTATTCAATTTTTAAGTTTTTGTTGTATGTATTCATACTACAAAACGTTTAAATTTTAATTTAAATCAAATTATAATTACTATTTACAAGGGGAGACAGACAAAGAAAAATAGACTTAATAAGGAGAGGTCCGTGGTTCGAATCCCGGCGCTGAAGTCTATTTTTGTCTGTCTGTATCCCCTTGTAAATAGTAATTATAATTTGATTTACATTAGTTATTATTTGAACTAAAGCTATCTTATTAGTGTATCTAGGTATGATATCATACCTATCTTTTTAAAATACATGTCATCCATTTTACATATTATATGTATTTGTATAAGCCCTGTGTAGCAGATCTAACCCTTCTATGGCTCTTGCGACAGGGAGTATTATTAGCATAGATAATAGAGTATATATATACAGATTGTAGAGTGTATATACATATAAATTTTAGATCTTTTAGGAATATCGTCACAGAGATTTTTAAAATTCCGACGTTATCAAAGTGTGGAGTTTACACCCGAGCGACAGCGAGGGTAGTAAAACCACACGAGCAATGCATATACTACTTTCCACACTCGACGCGTAATGTACTATTACCATGAATGTTAATCAAATCGTTAAGAAACCATACCTAGATACACTAATAAGATAGCTTCAGTTTAAATTAGTTATTATTCAATTTTTAAGTTTTTGGTAGTATGTATTCATACTACAAAACGTTTAAATTTTAATTTAAATCAAATTATAATTACTATTTACAAGGGGAGACAGACAAAGAAAAATAGACTTCAGCGCCGGGACTCGAACCACGAACCACCCCGTCACATACCTATCTTTTTAAAATACATGTCATCCATTTTACATATTATATGTATTTGTATAAGCCCTGTGTAGCAGATCTAACCCTTCTATGGCTCTTGCGACAGGGAGTATTATTAGCATAGATAATAGAATATATATATACAGATTGTAGAGTGTATATACATATAAATTTTAGATCTTTTAGGAATATCGTCACAGAGATTTTTAAAATTCCGACGTTATCAACCCATAGCAGATATTTTTAAGAAAGCTGCTTAATGATAAGAGCATTATAAGCAACTGAGAAACTCCCATGACAATAATTCCAACATTGATTAGGAATTTCGGGAATTCACAAAATATTTAACCTTGTTCCCCCACAGAAGATCTAGATGTAATAGCATGTGGTCGCGAAGCCCCAAGGTACAGAATACTTTTGGTTGATCCTTCTCAAAATTCTCTGAGGAAAATTTACTGGTTAATTGACGATGATGAAGTACTCGAACGGTATTATCGTAATTCCAAGATAACGAACGACGAATAAATAATAATTAACCACAAATAAAACCACCTGACTACTTTTACCTTGAAATTAGGAGTCGTCGAGAGAGAATTCCTTCAAAGACTTAAGTATGAAAAGCAAAAAGGAGTTAAGACTTTGCCTTAAAGACAATTTAATTCTAATTTTCTAAGAGTGAGACCAACTTGAGAGATCTAAAATTAAACTTTTTAGATTAGTTTTTTGAGACAAGGGGGGGCCCCCTCGACGGATTATTTACCCTGTCTGGTATTTTGAGCTGACTCCCCCATACAACCACTCTGACTAATTAATTCTAATTTCTTCAACAATCCACACAATACATGTATTCAAAATTATATAAATAAATGTATAATTTAAAGTCGAACAACATTTATTTATTAATAACATAATTGCGACAACAAATTAATAATTAAAATATAAGTTTAACAATAGTCTTAAAAAAATTAACGTAGAATACTATGGAAGGAATTTATTTCCATTTCTTTTATATCCAATATAAACCCGCGACTTAAAAAATCGTGAGAAAGAAGCTCTTTCACGATTTAGGCCATTGGCGCCCAAGAAGTTTATTAATGTTGTATCAAATTAATATTTAGATTGTTTTTGGAAACAGTCCGTCCGACGAATTCGAATAAAACATTCTATGTATAATACCAACTTGTATATAATACATAGCGGCCTATATAGGTATTAGGTATTACTACTAAATTTAAAACTTACAATACCTAATTTATTTTTATTTTATGAATCAAGTTTTTTATTATGGCAAAGATAAGTTGGCATTTGGGGTAAAACAAAAATCGTTTTATTGGCATAAGTTGCAAAATTATTTGTTTACACCGGAGGCAAATTTTCACTTTGAGAGGAATAATTATATTTAAATCAAATTATAATTACTATTTACAGAGGAAGACAGACAGAGAAAAATAGACTTCAGCGCCGGGACTCGAACCACGAACCACCCCGTCATTCATCAAAACTTATAAAAATTGAATTAATAATTATATTGGTAAGTGTAATTTAAATTTTGTTTTTGAATAAAGATGAGCACAGACAAATACGATAATACTGGAATAGCCGGTCCTTTATTTCCCTGTATTCCTCTTATTTTATTTCTTTTGTATACGTAAAAAATCCCGTCAAGTACTTGCCAGCAAGTTACTAAAAGGGTTTCTTCGGTCATAAGAATAAATTATAATTATTATTATATATTTTTTTAAACAAANGCTCGCCTTTTTGATTCTGCATTTGTAATCAATATTTATTAAGTGGTTATTGTAGGCTATACAGTTGTCAAAAATGCTGAGATGCATTTTGTGGCAAAATTAGTTGAAATTGGTCAATTTTTACTCCAGTTATCGTTGGACAAACACAGACACAAAACACAAACGAACAAACTTTTCAAATCCCAAGTCTCTGAAATAAAGAACTCACTACGCTCGTTCAATTATACGTATAACTAAATAACTATATTATAATTTTTGTACACATTACATACACATCCACCCCTCCCCTATTAGATGCAAATAACTTCCATAACAGCACAAATAATCTGAAATGATTGCATGGTAGAATTTATTTTCTCTAGTTTTATAATTAATACAATACATTACAGTACTGAATAATTGCACGATAAAAAGAACATTTTATATACTACGTTTTTAAATTTTCAGTTATAAATCATAAATTTGAAACCTGTCAACATAAAGATTCTAAATATGGGACATGTCAAAACAAATAAAATAAGTTGCGGATTTTTTCCGAACTAATATTCCATACAGCAAAATTTGCTGAAAACGAATGAAACTCTGCTGAAAGATGGCTAAAAATATTTAAATAATGCATTGTCATCGTGTTCTGAGCTATTGTAAAAGTTTCAAATGTCTATATACTCGGGGAGTTAGTTAAAAATTTATTGCAAGATTTGTACTAGACATCAAACAAGAAAGCAAGCTAATAAAAACGTAGTAAAATACATTTTATTTTTTAATTTACCTAAAATTTCTTCGTGTAATTTNTGATGTCACTTTAACAATGACATTACGGAAGTAGTGACGATAAATAAAGAATAACATTGAGGACTTAATAACCGTATGATGATGCACAAAGAAAGACATTTTGAGCCTAAATATCGGTGATTATACATAAAGAATGACATTTTAGATGTAAATTGTCGTGATGATACATAGAGAATGACATTTTGGATTTAAAAAATCTGAGATAATACATAAATAATGACATTGGGGATGTAAATTTTGCGAAATTAATGAAATAATAGATGTAAATTAGCAACTAGATATAGCATTAGTTGTATTTCTACTATTATGAGAATGTATTGTAGTATGAATTTATATTTGTTTTTATAATTAGACTGTATATCTAATCAGGAGCTATAGATGGTTCTGGTGGGCAGCGACCTGTCAAGTATGTTACACGTCAGTCTCTCTGATAGCTTCTAGAGCTAAACCCGCAGAGGGAGGCAACACCGAAATAAACCTCTCTTCTTAACTTCGGCCGCTAACTATCTATAAATACATTGTTATACGGACCCGCAACACTCGTAGAATAACCTTTATCGAAAACAATCAATATTTAACTTGATACGACACTAATAACCTTCCTTGTTTGGAAGTATACGTGTTTAAAGGTGGGTTCACAGCTAGTAGACCTCCAGGCGCGCCGATCCATCTATGGCTCATATCTATGGCTCTATGGAGCCGCTTCAACACTTGTATGAATCCTTCAACTTTATAAGTCCTCTTCTATTTTTCTTTTTCATTTTAAAAAGTAATTATTGCATATTTATAATACATTGTACATTATTAAATAATATATATATATATTTTAAATATACCTGTATATTTCTAACTACAGTGAAAACTGTTTTGTTAATTTTCTTAACATTTCGTCCGGGAAATTATTGTTGCGCTTGTTTTTGAGCAATTTTTTTTTGTTACTTGGTTTGAATTATATATTTACCCATTGCTTTAAAAGAAAAACGAAGTAGCTAGACATTTCCCACTTTTAGAATAGCTCAGAAGATGTCTTCTAAATATATTAATGAAGAAGCTCTAAAGATGTCTTCTAAATATATTAATGAAGAATATCAATAAAAAGAAATCGATTAAATGTGATAGCGCAGAAATTTGATTTATTTATTTATTTATTTATTTTTTTTTTTATTTACACGTTTAAGGTCCACGGTCCACCAAGTCCAAAAAAAGGTTTTAAAAATGTCTGTCTGTAAAGTAAACTAACGTTAGATTGCAGTTTGCAGACACGTTAATTGTGTGAAGTTATAGATGAAATTTTGCCTACATTGTCACAAAAAAATCATACACCGAGGCGAAATCGTAAAATGAATTTAAGCTCTTCGGGAGCGCTTTAAAAAATCGTGAAAAATTATTTATGGAAAACGGTAACGACAATTTTGATTTAAAAATCCATTTAAATAAAAAAAAAACCATATAGGTCATCGGGAAAAATTAACTTGCGAGATGTTAATGAAAATAAATCTACGCTTTAGATAAAAATCGAAAACTATGTTTAAATAGTGTATTTAAAAAGTGTATTTCAATACATTTAATAATAAATTAATTAAATTAGATATAATGGAGTTTAAAGTTCGATAGGTATATAGTAGTTTGTGAGACGGATGTTTTTATTAATTATATTCGTTATAGCATTTAAAAAAAAAAACTTTTATTTCCTTAGACTTAGACCACAGAAAGACTTTTTAAAATAACTTTTTCGGAGGACTTACTTAAGCTTACTACAAAGAATTAACTTAAAATATATATTTAAAATGTAATACGCCGTCAAAATAGTTTCTGTTCATAGTGTAGCAAAAGATGAAGTCAAAGTCGTGCCGAACGTCTGATTAAGGGCCAATGCACATGTAGACAATCAGGCCGCAGTGAATAAGATAGGGAGCAGAGGCTAGCTAACTACCTAAGTCGTTCACTGATGTCCCGAAGGAGACACTGTCAAGGCCGGCGAAGACACGACTGAGTATCTAAACGTTCATTCCACTTTCATTCGAACACATCGGACCTCATACAAGAGTGGGGTGAACCAAGTTCTTATATACCTCACCAACCTCCTCCAGACACATAACCGAGAACATTCGGCCTTTTTCTACCCTCTTATTAACTATATCTTTTTTCTACCCCCTTATTAACTATATCCTTATACTAGACAGGGGTGCCCACGAGGGGGGTATAACGGCGCACAGTGCGCCGTTGAAATTTTTTTTNGATAAAAAGAACATTTTATATACTACGTTTTTAAATTTTCAGTTATAAATCATAAATTTGAAACCTGTCAACATAAAGATTCTAAATATGGGACATGTCAAAACAAATAAAATAAGTTGCGGATTTTTTCCGAACTAATATTCCATACAGCAAAATTTGCTGAAAACGAATGAAACTCTGCTGAAAGATGGCTAAAAATATTTAAATAATGCATTGTCATCGTGTTCTGAGCTATTGTAAAAGTTTCAAATGTCTATATACTCGGGGAGTTAGTTAAAAATTTATTGCAAGATTTGTACTAGACATCAAACAAGAAAGCAAGCTAATAAAAACGTAGTAAAATACATTTTATTTTTTAATTTACCTAAAATTTCTTCGTGTAATTTACACTTGAAAACTTTATAGGAAATAGAGAAAAGCTGAACTAATAATTTCAGTTTCATTTAATCTTCTTACTCAGAGCATCTTGCCCCTAAACGTAACTGCTTGCCCCGGGCGCGGGCGACTAGATGTCTAAAAAGACTCATTGTCATTCTATCTTCAGTGAGGAATATATAATGGAATGCCAAGTGTTTTTGGCCTCTGCAACAAAAAATTAAGATTTATTTAAACTTATTAAAAAAAATACTAAGAACTACAAATAAAAAATCGTGGGAGACCAGAAAAGTTTTGTATTTTTATTTTTTAAATATTTTTTGCCCGCTCTCTCCCCTTTAACTTTAAAAAAACTAAACTCAAATATTTCTGGTAATTTTCCAACAAAACAAAGAAAGAAAATTCGGGGCAAGGTGAAAACTTCACAGTACAAAATTATGCGATAGCATTATTCTTAATTGATAATTATTAGTTTCGGAATCGGATTTGATCGATCGTTAGTTGACTACATTGATGTTAATATTAATGAGGCAATTAGAAAACTTGGATTTTATCATTTTAATAAGCCAAATTTATAAGATGGTTTTACTATATATATATAGGGAAACTAGCCAATTGTTTGGCAGTGGGCCAGTTTTTGGCACCTTTATGCACTTTTCTTACAGTAATAACACCAAAAAAAATCGTTGCAAAATACTCGAACAAAACATAAAATATGTATATATATTTTGGCAAGAAGGAACATCACACTTCTGTATGTAAAAGTGATAATATTACTTAGTCTAAATAACTATTAAGACGAAGGGAATATATAGACATAAAAGGTAGTTTGGATGGTTAAATAAGGGAACGAGTGCCTTATTAAAACGAATTAAACATTTTATTTTATGTGCCGCCATAATATTCCCTCTATATGTTACCACACTATGTATAATGATTCCACGCATAAAAAAATAAAAAGTTAAAAAAAAAAGTTGCGGTTTGACTGACGAAATAAAATTGTTGTTTAATTCATACTTAAAAAGTTTTTTGTAACAGTAGTCATTGTATAGAGTGCACTGGAAGACAGCAAGAAGGTGTCAATCACTTTTAGTAATTAACATGAGCCAGCAATTGGCACATTGTAGCTAATTATTGCTTTATCTACCTCTAACCACCTTACTTGGATGTATTTAACAAAGATATATTTTTAATTTAAATTACACTTGAGTAAAGGGTGCCAACTACTAGCGCCCTTTTAAGCAACCTGTTCGGCATATAATTAATAATTTATCTCAAAATAGAATAAATAATTTCGGAGGAATAGTTTGAGATATTCTACTTAATAAATTATAGTCAGATTACGGTGACATTAACTCTAAAGAATGTCAAAAATTTGTTTTTAATTTTGCTATAAAATAATACTTTTGTTCATTTTGTTGTCATAATAATAATTATTGTTGTTGTTATAATTGTAATAAGTTAATTATAAAAATAAATATTTTAAAAAAAACAAGCTTTTATTCGTATTCTTCTCAGCAAACCCATATTATGAGCGTACAAAAAAAAAACTAATTCGCCATCTTGAATTTCCACCCCATATTGGATTTAGAAGGACTTCACATAGCTAATCATGCATTGTCATCCAAACTAAGCGTGTATGCAAAATTTTAATTCAATCGGTTAAGGATGACTGCTTTAAAATTCAGTTACTAGATTTTACCGAACATACATACATAAAAACATGGCAAGTTAAATAAAAGCTTGTAATAACATAAATATTACTAATTTTAACACATATTTCCATTAACTTTTGTTTGAGAAAGAAAAATAAAAATACTATAAGAAAACGCGTTACAAAATACCAACAAAGAATATGTCTGGTAGGTGCTGTACTCTAGTGGGTAAAAGTAGTAACAGTCAAATGGAAAGAATGATTTCATAACGTACAAACTGACTCTCTCTCCACAGCGCATTCCATGACCTTTAATATAGGTTAAGTCCAACCGAGCTGATAAATTTGGCAACCCCGCACTTCGCTGAGCCGGCTTTTGGTTCTCACGCTCCTACTAGCGCACTAACCACAGACANTTAAATTTTAATTTAAATCAAATTATAATTATTATTAACTACGGGAAACAGACAGAGAAAAACAAGCTCCTGCGCCGGGGTTTGAACCCGGGCCTCTGTATTTCCAGTACAGTGCTCTTACCAGCTAAGCTACGCGGGAGTAAGAGAGCAATTGGCACATTGTAGCTAATTATTGCTTTATCTACCTCTAACCACCTTACTTGGATGTATTTAACAAAGATATATTTTTAATTTAAATTACACTTGAGTAAAGGGTGCCAACTACTAGCGCCCTTTTAAGCAACCTGTTCGGCATATAATTAATAATTTATCTCAAAATAGAATAAATAATTTCGGAGGAATAGTTTGAGATATTCTACTTAATAAATTATAGTCAGATTACGGTGACATTAACTCTAAAGAATGTCAAAAATTTGTTTTTAATTTTGCTATAAAATAATACTTTTGTTCATTTTGTTGTCATAATAATAATTATTGTTGTTGTTATAATTGTAATAAGTTAATTATAAAAATAAATATTTTAAAAAAAACAAGCTTTTATTCGTATTCTTCTCAGCAAACCCATATTATGAGCGTACAAAAAAAAAACTAATTCGCCATCTTGAATTTCCACCCCATATTGGATTTAGAAGGACTTCACATAGCTAATCATGCATTGTCATCCAAACTAAGCGTGTATGCAAAATTTTAATTCAATCGGTTAAGGATGACTGCTTTAAAATTCAGTTACTAGATTTTACCGAACATACATACATAAAAACATGGCAAGTTAAATAAAAGCTTGTAATAACATAAATATTACTAATTTTAACACATATTTCCATTAACTTTTGTTTGAGAAAGAAAAATAAAAATACTATAAGAAAACGCGTTACAAAANAATTGTATATCTAACACAAATTGTATATCTAACACAAATTGTATATCTAACACAAATTGTATATCTAACACAAATTGTATATCTAACACAAATTGTATATCTAACACAAATTGAAGATTGTAAATATGGGACATGACAAAACAAATAAAATAACTCGCGGATTTTTTCCGAACTAACATTCCATACAGCAAAATTTGCTGAAAACGAATTAAATTCTGCTGAAATATGGCTAAAAGTATTTAAATAATGCAATGTCATCGTGTTCTGAGCTATTCTAAAAGTTTCAAATGTCTAGCTACTCGGGAAGTAAGTTAGAAATCGATTGCAAGATTCGTTCTAGACAAACAAACAAGAAAGCAAGCTAGTAAAAACGTAGTAAAATACATTTTATTTTTTAATTTACCTAAAATTTCTTCGTGTAATTTACACTTGAAAACTTTATAGGAAATAGAGAAAAGCTGAACTAATAATTTCAGTTTCATTTAATCTTCTTACTCAGAGCATCTTGCCCCTAAACGTAACTGCTTGCCCCGGGCGCGGGCGACTGGATGTCTAAAAAGACTCATTGTCATTCTATCTTCAGTGAGGAATATATAATGGAATGCCAAGTGTTTTTGGCCTCTGCAACAAAAAATTAAGATTTATTTAAACTTATTAAAAAAAATACTAAGAACTACAAATAAAAAATCGTGGGAGACCAGAAAAGTTTTGTATTTTTATTTTTTAAATATTTTTTGCCCGCTCTCTCCCCTTTAACTTTAAAAAAACTAAACTCAAATATTTCTGGTAATTTTCCAACAAAACAAAGAAAGAAAATTCGGGGCAAGGTGAAAACTTCACAGTACAAAATTATGCGATAGCATTATTCTTAATTGATAATTATTAGTTTCGGAATCGGATTTGATCGATCGTTAGTTGACTACATTGATGTTAATATTAATGAGGCAATTAGAAAACTTGGATTTTATCATTTTAATAAGCCAAATTTATAAGATGGTTTTACTATATATATATAGGGAAACTAGCCAATTGTTTGGCAGTGGGCCAGTTTTTGGCACCTTTATGCACTTTTCTTACAGTAATAACACCAAAAAAAATCGTTGCAAAATACTCGAACAAAACATAAAATATGTATATATATTTTGGCAAGAAGGAACATCACACTTCTGTATGTAAAAGTGATAATATTACTTAGTCTAAATAACTATTAAGACGAAGGGAATATATAGACATAAAAGGTAGTTTGGATGGTTAAATAAGGGAACGAGTGCCTTATTAAAACGAATTAAACATTTTATTTTATGTGCCGCCATAATATTCCCTCTATATGTTACCACACTATGTATAATGATTCCACGCATAAAAAAATAAAAAGTTAAAAAAAAAAGTTGCGGTTTGACTGACGAAATAAAATTGTTGTTTAATTCATACTTAAAAAGTTTTTTGTAACAGTAGTCATTGTATAGAGTGCACTGGAAGACAGCAAGAAGGTGTCAATCACTTTTAGTAATTAACATGAGCCAGCAATTGGCACATTGTAGCTAATTATTGCTTTATCTACCTCTAACCACCTTACTTGGATGTATTTAACAAAGATATATTTTTAATTTAAATTACACTTGAGTAAAGGGTGCCAACTACTAGCGCCCTTTTAAGCAACCTGTTCGGCATATAATTAATAATTTATCTCAAAATAGAATAAATAATTTCGGAGGAATAGTTTGAGATATTCTACTTAATAAATTATAGTCAGATTACGGTGACATTAACTCTAAAGAATGTCAAAAATTTGTTTTTAATTTTGCTATAAAATAATACTTTTGTTCATTTTGTTGTCATAATAATAATTATTGTTGTTGTTATAATTGTAATAAGTTAATTATAAAAATAAATATTTTAAAAAAAACAAGCTTTTATTCGTATTCTTCTCAGCAAACCCATATTATGAGCGTACAAAAAAAAAACTAATTCGCCATCTTGAATTTCCACCCCATATTGGATTTAGAAGGACTTCACATAGCTAATCATGCATTGTCATCCAAACTAAGCGTGTATGCAAAATTTTAATTCAATCGGTTAAGGATGACTGCTTTAAAATTCAGTTACTAGATTTTACCGAACATACATACATACAAACATTGCAAGTTAAATAAAAGCTTGTAATAACATAAATATTACTAATTTTAACACATATTTCCATTAACTTTTGTTTAAGAAAGAAAAATAAAAATACTATAAGAAAACGCGTTACAAAATACCAACAAAGAATATGTCTGGTAGGTGCTGTACTCTAGTGGGTAAAAGTAGTAACAGTCAAATGGAAAGAATGATTTCATAACGTACAAACTGACTCTCTCTCCACAGCGCATTCCATGACCTTTAATATAGGTTAAGTCAAACCGAGCTGATAAATTTGGCAACCCCGCACTTCGCTGAGCCTGGCTTTTTTTGGTTCTCACGCTCCTACTAGCGCACTAACCACAGACAGACAGACAGAGCCGCGGGCTCGCAAACCAACGGGTTTTTAGTTTCCAATAACCAACAACCATTATCTTTTATACCTCCTTTAAATGTCAAACCACCAAAATATTACCTGACATTTAAAGAAATTAAAAACTCAATCGGGAAGAAGTAAAAATTAAAAAACTAGAAATTATTTGTTACAGGTTACAATAGTTTGNCGGAGTGTGACCTTGAATAAAGTTCCTAGACCAGTGTCCGAACTGTCAACACGGTGTCCCGTTTGTCTAATATTCTACGTATCCTCCGTCGTCCACACGCGTTGCCCGGCTGAGGTATTGGTCATGTTTGCTCTAGCAAAAGGTTTCACCTAGGTAAAACTAGCCTAGACCGAGTGCGAGAGCAAACTGACAGGTTGCAAGTGTCTGTCAGGTGCGAGAGCAAACCGAGAGCGCAACTAGCTAGACTGGAGTGGGCAGGAGTGGGGGTGGTCTAGCGTCCACTCTCGGCGGTGTCTCCACTGCGACACTCAATCTAGCAACAAAAGTGTCGCCGTGTATTCCGGCCTTTAAGACGAAAGGAATATTTAGACATAAAAGCTATTTTGGGTGTTTAAATAAGTAAACGAGTGCCTTATTAAAATTAATAAAAATTGTATTTTATGTGCCGCCCTAATATTCCCTCTATACGGTAAAATGGTTCCACGCAATAAAAAAGTAATAAGTTATTGCAGTTTCATTGACGTAAAATCCTTGCTTTAATTCATACTTAACAAGTTTGTAACAGTAGTCAATGTATAGAGTGCACTGGAAGACAGCAAGAAGGTGTCAATCACTTTTAGTAATTAACATGAGCCAGCAATTGGCACATTATAGCTAATTATTGCTTTATCTACTACTAACCATCTTACATGGATGTATTTAACAAAGATAATTTAAATTAAACTTGAGTAAAGGGTGCCAACTACTAGCGCCCTTTTAAGCAACCTGTTCGGNAACCCTAAAAACGTAAATAATGACATTGAGGATGTAAATGTTCGCGATGATACATTAAGGATGACTCGTTGGATGCAAATATCGGTGAAGACACATTAACAATGATATTGTGTGAAGTAGTGACGATATATAAAGAATAACATTGAGGCTTAAATAACCGTGATAATGCATAAAGAAAGACATTTTGAACGTAAGTATCGGTGATAAAAGAATGACATTGTGGATGTAGAAACGATAAATAAAGAATGACATTGAGGATGTAATAACCGTGATGAAACATAAAGACATTGTGGATGTAAATTGTAGTTATGATACATAAGGAATGACATTTTAGATGTAAATATCGGTAAAAAAAAAAAAAAAAAAAAAATACATAAACAATGACATTGAGGAAGTAATGACGATAAATAAAGAACATAACATTGAGGATTTAATATCCGTGATGATGCATAAAGAAAGACATTTTGTACCTAAATATCGGTGATGACACTTTAACAAAGACATTGTGGAAGTAGTGACGATAAATAAAGAATGACATTGAGGATTNGGTGTAAACTCCACACTCGCATGCAAAATGCTACTTTCCACACTCGACGCGTTATATACTATTATTAAATAGTTAAACAAATGACGAGAATTCAGAGGAGGTACATAATAAGTTTTATTTATTTGTTGTAAAATAACAATATTCGAGTCAAGATTAAGAAAGAGACAAGAATAATCGTATACTAAGAAAGCGTTAGTTTGAATGAAGAGTACAGTGAACTTACTACCTAGGAAACGTAAACTTACGGTAAACGTATTAATGAAGCGTAAAAGTAATAAGAAATAGTAAATTAACTGAGTGAAGAGAAAACGTAAACATACATGTATGAAGTCTTACCGAATACGTACTAGAAAGAAGAATACTATAAATTAGAATACGCACTAAGAAAGAGTAAACTATTTGATTGAAGAGTGAACATATGAATGAAACATATGAAAAGAGTAAACCTATTAAGAAAGCCTTAACCTAGTGAGTGAAGATCAAACTTACAAAGAGAAGGTAACGCTTAATAAAGAGTAAACGTACTAAGAAAATAAAACCTACTGAGTGAAGAGCGAACTTACTTAGGGAAGGTAACGTTTGATAAAGAGTTAAAGTACTAAGAAAAAAAACCTACTGAGTGAAAAGTACAAAGAAAACATTAACATACTGCGTGAAGAGTAAACTTTCCTAGAAAAATAAAAATGCACCGAGAAAATAATAAACGGACTTACTGATTAAAATTTAAAGTAAAAATATCAAGTTAGATTTGAAGTCCACTTTGTGGTAACTAAAACATAATAAGTTAAAATAATTTAAGCTAAAGTTGGGACAACTCGGACATCTATGTTTGATTCTCAGTGAGGTTCATAGAATTGCAGTAAAGTTACCCAATAGGTGTAAAGTGGGCATACATTTATCTCACTAGTCCTGATATTATGCCCTTAAGAGTTTTGATATTATGCACTAAAGAGTCCTGATAGTATGTCCTCAAGAGTCCTGATATTAGTCCCTCAAGAGTCCTGATATTATGTCCTCAAGAGTCCTGATATTATGCCCTTTATGTACTATTATTAAATAGTTAAACAAATGACGAGACTTCAGAGAAGGTAAGTTTTATTTATTTGTTATAAAATAACAATATTCGAGTCAAGAGTAAGAAAAAGACAAGAATAAACGTATACTAAGAAAGCGTTAGTTTGTTGAATGAAGAGTACAGTGAACTTACTGAATGAAGAGTAAACTTACCTAGGAAACGTAAACTTACGGCAAACGTGTTAATAAAGCGTAAAAGTAATAAGAAATAGTAAATTAACTGAGTGAAGAGTATACGTAAACATACATGTAAAAAGTCTTATCGAAAGAATATAATACGTACTATAAGAAAGAGTAAACTATCTGATTGAAGAGTGAACATATGAATGAAACATATGAAAAGAGTAAACCTATTAAGAAAGCCTTAACCTAGTGAGTGAAGATCAAACTTACAAAGAGAAGGTAACGCTTAATAAAGAGTAAACGTACTAAGAAAATAAAACCTACTGAGTGAAGAGCGAACTTACTTAGGGAAGGTAACGTTTGATAAAGAGTTAAAGTACTAAGAAAAAAAACCTACTGAGTGAAAAGTACAAAGAAAACATTAACATACTGCGTGAAGAGTAAACTTTCCTAGAAAAATAAAAATGCACCGAGAAAATAATAAACGGACTTACTGATTAAAATTTAAAGTAAAAATATCAAGTTAGATTTGAAGTTCACTTTGTGGTAACTAAAACATAATAAGTTAAAATAATTTAAGCTAAAGTTGGGACAACTCGGACATCTATGTTTGATTCTCAGTGAGGTTCATAGAATTGCAGTAAAGTTACCCAATAGGTGTAAAGTGGGCATACATTTATCTCACTAGTCCTGATATTATGCCCTTAAGAGTTTTGATATTATGCACTAAAGAGTCCTGATAGTATGTCCTCAAGAGTCCTGATATTAGTCCCTCAAGAGTCCTGATATTATGTCCTCAAGAGTCCTGATATTATGCCCTCAAGAGTCCTAATAGTATGTCCTCGAGAGTCCTGATATTATGCCCTCAAGAGTCCTGATATTTTGCCCTCAAGACTCCTGATAGTATGTCCTCAAGAGTCCTGATATTATGCCCCTAAGATCAAGAGTTCTAATATTCCCTGACAAACTCAAATTTACAGGTTAAAATTAAAACTTTATGTCTTCAGGAATCATAATAATATGCTCTCAAGAGTCCTGATAATATGCCCACAAGAGTCCTGACAATATGCCCTCAAGAACAAAAGTTTTGATATTATGCCCTAAAGAGTCCTGATGTTATTCCCTCAAGATGAAAGTCCTAATATTTCCTAAGAAACTCAATTTTACGAGTTAAAATAAAACTTAAAACTTTATTTTATAAATCAAAAATCAACACCGAAAAATAATATAAATTCAAGACTAAATTTATCACGGTTATTTTATACGTAACGTGGAAGTTTTCTCTCTTCTGCTCGTGTTCTGGAGTTTTGATAACCAATCACTATCAGTAAATTTTCTTTCTATTAGAAGTATAAAAATAAAAATATCATGTAGTAGATTCGTCAAATAGATTTACTTGATATTTGCTTTGCGTGTTTACGAAACCTCGATTATCTTGGTCAATATCTCCTCACGACATCCGATAAAACTATTAACAAAATAAATCAAAAAAATCTAAAAATTTCCTTGTCATTCTCAATTATATTTAGAACTTCAAAAGAAAAAACTGGTGAAATTGTAGTTAATGGATATATTACTATAAAATAACAAGTGCACTTTCAGATAATCTGTCAAATCCATTTTGCTATTTTAATTAACCTATTTGGCACCCTTATAAATATATTTCTTCTTTTTATTGCATTCTATAACACTGTTGTTTATATTTATCGCTTTATTTTTCGATGCTACCATTTGGTTTTTTGTTTTTTACAACAATGTCTTATGTTTAGAGACCTTGTAATAGTCAATGTTTTTGCCAAAAAAAAAAAATATATTATATATTTTCGAATAATAATAAATTAATTAATGTGCATCGGATATTTTTGAAGTTGCATTTTGAACCTTGAGGTGTGTATTGTTTTCGGGATAATTTTACGCACAAGTGCATCTCTGTTTGTAAAGGGAATCGATGCCAGGTTATAATTCCGTCTGTCAGTATGTATCTGTAAAACCTCTTTGTATTCAGTGTTCTACCCTTGTAATAGTTGCAGTGTGCACCTTGCAAATGATAATGGCTTTTCTCGTTGTGTCAATTTTAAAAACTGATCAAGGCTGATATTTTTCTCTCTCTAAAACTGCATATCTCTATTTTCTATAATCGACCTCGGCCTGGTAATTATGGGTCACGTTCATATACTAGAAATAACTAGACAGAAGGTAAAAACAAGTCTATCTAGGAGTTAAAAGTATTTGTATTTAGTTACAAAAAAAATATGTGTGTGTGTTAGTATACGTGTCGGTAAAGATTATAACAAAATTAGAAAAAAAAATTGAAAAACACATACAAGGTCGTGAACTAATTTTTTTATTTGATATGATGTTTTTTCACACTTAAAATAAAATGTAAAGAAAAACATGAAACAATTGTATACTTTTTTCAATATTTACTAATAATTATAATTATCTAGAAATGCAAGGCTTGTATAATTTGTCTGGATATATTATTGACTTTTGTTTTATATCTAGAGTGATTGTTATATACCTTGGCAAGAAAGTAAATAATACATTTATTTTCAAATATGCATTTTTCCACCTTTCTCATATTAGAAGTGTATAATTGAAAGAAATTATTAATGGCGATAAATTGAAAAATTCTCATCTGAATCAATAATCGAATTGAACATCGATTGCAAGAATTTGATAAATTTACACATTTTAAACACACCCTGACACAAAAGAAAGTTTTTTACAACTGCCTTTGTATTCTCTTCAGTCTTCAGGAAGTTGTAGCTAAACTACAGGGTGAATTTTGGTTATACACACTCATACACTGAAACGAAATCAAGAAATTAATCTTAGATCTACATTTGGGGGCGCTACTCTCTAACAGTACTTTGAAATAATGTGATAAAAAGTATTTATTAAAAATGGGTTCGGATGGTAATGATTATCTATAATATAAGTGGCAATGTCCTGATTGACTGACTGACTGACTGACATAGAATCAACGCACAGCAAAATCTGCTTAACCGAGAGACTTGAAATTTTCAGGATATACTCTGTTCATATCATAGGCGTCCACTAAGAAAGGATTTTGCGAAATTTTCATTTTTGTACCCAGGGGTACGGGGTACAAATTTCAAAGTAATGAATACTCTTCATGATGCATATCGTTGAAAAGCTCTTTAAAAGTACAGTAATTGTTGTTATGTA
>KZ651074.1:715462-725964 GCA_001010745.2 Gerris buenoi | reverse complement strand
ATATATAAACCTTTCCTAAAAAAACCCTATACAAGGCCAAAAAAAAATTTTCAATAGGAGAAAATTGTTGATGAATTTACACATTTTTTAGGTCCCCTGAGTCCAAAAAAGTGGTATGCCTGTCTGTCGTCTGTCTGTGTGCACACGCTTGGAGCCTAAACGTCTGGGCTGATTTTGACGAAATTTGGTGTACTACTGATCAGAAAAATCATACCCCGAGGTGAAATCGAGAAATGAATTTCAGCTCCAAATTTGGGGGCGTTGTCCCCAAAAACTCTAAAAAAAAAAATAAATAAAATCTTTCTTGAAAATGGTTCAAACGATTTTGATTAAAAAGTTCTAAAATGGAGTCCATTTTAATACGAATCTTACGATATAAGCCGTTTTCCGAGATAAATCTAGTTTCTGAGAAAATAGATTTAAATGCGGACGGAGAGAGGCCGGGCTCGATCCACCGCCGAGGAGAAGTTATTTTTATGATAAATCTTGATATAATGTTCAATAATAATTAAATGTACCCTCAAAAACTAATAAACGGAAAACATTAGGCTAAGTAATTATGAACTCTTACATAAGAAAGTTTGTCTTAGTTGCCTCGGAGTGATTTTCTTTAATTTATCATTATGAAGCTTTGCGAATATCTTCTCTCTGCAGTTGAAAAACAGCCCCTTAAAAAAGATGATGTACAAAATCCCCAACCAATTTGGAACAAGGCCCAGTAAGCACTTGGTCAACTCTATACTTAAATATATATAATTTTTCAAGGCTTTATATTACAACTTATGAGCTATAATTGGAAAAAAAATATGTTTAATTGGACCTTTTTCGATATCCAGCGGGGTCAAATTTATTTTTATTCAATATTAAATGAGCATAAAGGGTTTAAATTAATATGAAACTTACTGTGGGCTAATTTTTTGACAAGTTTTTACAACTTTAGTTGATCATAATCATTAGCTATCATGGGCTTCTTTTATTGGCTATAATATTTTTGGCACTTCTTTAGATTGTTACTCCCCCTTATAAGAAAAAACAGGGGAGTAACAGTCTGAAAAAGGTGTACGGAATGTTCATTTTTAGACTGTTACTCCCCTTATAAAAAGAGAAATTTAATATTCCTTTGCCCCAAAATACATTGGACTAAACATCCCTTTATCTTAATAATTATTTAGTTAATGTTATTTATATTCTTAAAAAAGACAAAGGGGAGTAACAATCTAAAGAAGAACCGGACTTTTTACAATAAACTAGAGGATAACACTGATCCAATGTATTGTATATTCATTTACTTTAATTTTTATTACCTAAAGAAAGGAAAAAACTTTACAATTTGTTCAAATGATTTTTTTAAATTTATGGGGCTTACAGTTAGTTATTTTAGGCATAGCATAGACATTTTATTTAAATCAAAATCAGGCGAGTAGTTTTTAAGATTATGTTGGGTTAGAAAAAATGTTGGGCAGACCGATATACCGACAGATACGAGAACAAAAAATGTTCCCTCATGTCTCATGTCTGAAACGTACGTCCAAGACGTAAAAATTTCCGTCTTGGAATTTTTTATTTGGAGAAAAAGCATTTTGTTCTTCAGAACGACCGAATTCATATCCTATCGAAGACCGAAGGTAAAGTTCTTCAGAACACTATCTTCAGTAAGCTAGAAAACAATAGAAATATCGACTGAAAATTGATCAGTATCGGTACTCTTTGAGTTTTGAACACTTTAAACGGTAAAATTAGGAAGCAACACTAGCGCTACTGAAGTATTTCGAGTAAAAAAAGAACTAAGAAAAATTCTTAATGGTTTTACACACTAAGGTGTCGAATATTACTAGGCCTAGGTGAAAGTCTAAATACTACAGTAATGGAATGTCTGTGTTAGTGTAACCCTCTCTACTGTCTAACCAGCCTCCCTGAATACAGGACTCTGGGTTAAGGTTTCCATGACGTAACGGCTATGACGTCAACAGCCCCTTCCAACTACCTAGGGGGGTTCACGTGACCCCATTCCTATACACTCCCTCCTTTTCTTTCCTACGTAGGGGTCCGACACCCTCTTTTAAAAACTTCATACACCAATTATACTCATAATAACACTCGAAAACAGACTTACGTTTGTTTAAAGCGTTAATTAATTTGGATAGATGGTTCTTCTGATCGAGGATTAGTACAGAACTTTATCATATTAAACAAATCTTATAGAAGAAAACAACAATTTATACTTTCTCATATTACGGAGTTATGTGTAGAGAGAAAGTATTGTGAGGGCAAAAAAAATCGATTTTGAGATTTTGGCGGATTTACATGAATTAGTCTCCAAAAAGATGCTTTTAAATATGTCTGTTTGTCTGTCATGTATTGTCTATCATCCATGATAGGCTCCATGATAATCCAGGATTATCACCTATGATATAATGCAGACTAAACTACTGGCAGACTACCTGCATCCGACTAACTACTGGGCAGACCAAACTACTGGGAAGACTAAACTACTGACAGACCTACTACCGACTAACTACTGGGCAGACCAAACTACTGGGAAGACTAAACTATTGACAGACCTACTACCGACTAACTACTGGGCAGACCAAACTACTGGGAAGACTAAACTATTGACAGACCTACTACCGACTAACTACTGGGCAGACCAAACTACTGGGAAGACTAAACTATTGACAGACCTACTACCGACTAACTACTGGGCAGACCAAACTACTGGGAAGACTAAACTATTGACAGACCTACTACCGACTAACTACTGGGCAGACCAAACTACTGGGAAGACTAAACTATTGACAGACCTACTACCGACTAACTACTGGGCAGACCAAACTACTGGGAAGACTAAACTATTGACAGACCTACTACCGACTAACTACTGGGCAGACCAAACTACTGGGAAGACTAAACTATTGACAGACCTACTACCGACTAACTACTGGGCAGACCAAACTACTGGGAAGACTAAACTATTGACAGACCTACTACCGACTAACTACTGGGCAGACCAAACTACTGGGAAGACTAAACTATTGACAGACCTACTACCGACTAACTACTGGGCAGACCAAACTACTGGGAAGACTAAACTATTGACAGACCTACTACCGACTAACTACTGGGCAGACCAAACTACTGGGAAGACTAAACTATTGACAGACCTACTACCGACTAACTACTGGGCAGACCAAACTACTGGGAAGACTAAACTATTGACAGACCTACTACCGACTAACTACTGGGCAGACCAAACTACTGGGAAGACTAAACTATTGACAGACCTACTACCGACTAACTACTGGGCAGACCAAACTACTGGGAAGACTAAACTATTGACAGACCTACTACCGACTAACTACTGGGCAGACCAAACTACTGGGAAGACTAAACTATTGACAGACCTACTACCGACTAACTACTGGGCAGACCAAACTACTGGGAAGACTAAACTATTGACAGACCTACTACCGACTAACTACTGGGCAGACCAAACTACTGGGAAGACTAAACTATTGACAGACCTACTACCGACTAACTACTGGGCAGACCAAACTACTGGGAAGACTAAACTATTGACAGACCTACTACCGACTAACTACTGGGCAGACCAAACTACTGGGAAGACTAAACTATTGACAGACCTACTACCGACTAACTACTGGGCAGACCAAACTACTGGGAAGACTAAACTATTGACAGACCTACTACCGACTAACTACTGGGCAGACCAAACTACTGGGAAGACTAAACTATTGACAGACCTACTACCGACTAACTACTGGGCAGACCAAACTACTGGGAAGACTAAACTATTGACAGACCTACTACCGACTAACTACTGGGCAGACCAAACTACTGGGAAGACTAAACTATTGACAGACCTACTACCGACTAACTACTGGGCAGACCAAACTACTGGGAAGACTAAACTATTGACAGACCTACTACCGACTAACTACTGGGCAGACCAAACTACTGGGAAGACTAAACTATTGACAGACCTACTACCGACTAACTACTGGGCAGACCAAACTACTGGGAAGNAATGTATGGTATATTTTTTCCAATAATTGTGATAGTAAGTGATTGAAATATCCAAAACTAACTCTGAAGAAGAATATAAATGCTCTATTTATTCATCTTTTCAGTGTTTTTTTTTATCTCAGATTTACAAAAATAGAAAAATAAAAAAAAAAATAGAAAAAGGACAAGTTAGACAAACGGTGGAAAAAGAAGAGAATGGAAATGCAGCGATGGTCTTTATTATGCAGCCAACCGATCCTCAAAATAACCTCCAACTATCAAAATGGCAAGAAAAACAGAGAGAAACGAAACAAAATAGAACAAAACAAAACAAAAAATACAATAGAAAAACATAGATATACTAAACTAATCTATGAAATCAAAATATAAAGACCTTTTTGAAAAAAAGTCTGTTCATAATAGTTGACTATGATTGTTAAACGATAGATTATATACTACTATCTTACTAAAAACGGTAAAACTGAAGAATATAAGGCGGTACTTATTAAAAAAAATGGCAAAGCCTCGCTTTAACGTATATTTTTGACAAGGGGATATCAGATATAAGTAGTAGTAGTAGTAGTCTAGTACTTCCTGCTAGAACGGGTAGGACGAACCACTTGTTCGAAACTTACAACTAGCCTATCTTTTAGGCCCTTTTTACGCCCCGTGGTAGAGAGTTGCAGCCACATTACACATCTCTGTACATTGTACTGCCAAAGCGAGTATGATGTGATCAATAGTGAGCCATATAAATCAGAGCGTCAAGGCGAGGAATCGAACCCCCATCTCGTTCCGCTCATGATTCAGTGATAGCCGAGCAGACGTGATAAATAATTTACCTCACACGGCCACGCTGGCTCTCCTCAAGGGATATCAACTCTCCTATGAACAAATCATACACATATAATTTCTCAAATGTTTAAATCAAGCTAATGTACTGTTTGACAAAGGAATATTATCTCTCAAGTGTATATTAAGCAAAGTTAAAAATCAGACGAGAAGTTATTAGATTATGTTCGTTCGTAAAAATGTTGACAGAAGGACACGAAACCGAAAAATGTTCCCCATTGATGGATGAAACGGATTGCTGTCTAACGCGTTGGTTACACTAGGCTGATTTGCCAGCTGCTGCGGTTGCAGTTGGCAAGCAGCGCTGGTAAAGTTGAACCAACCCAACTTTATCAGCCGCTACTAAAATGGATTGGCTGATACTGGGTAGGAGTGTGCACGAGGATTCACATTATGCTGCTAACATGGCTGATAACAGCCAGCAGCATCTAGCGGCTGGTAAAATAGTGTCGTGTGACTTCTCAACTTTGTGTGACTTTTTGATAACAAATATTTTTGGCAATCCTTTTTCACGAAAGAACAAGAAAATAAAGTTTTTACAACAATATAAAATACGAATTTGGATGAAATTAAATATGCGACGCTACCAACGGTAAAATAATAGTTCGGCAGGGCGTTTGAGGTTTCTTTGAAATAAATTCAACTCATTTTAAATTCACTTTATAAAAAGGTAGATATAACTCAGTCTCCTTCTCTCCCGTGACAGACAGACTTGGAATAGATTCAGATGCGTAGGCAAATCCAAATCAACTGCCTTTAGACGCCAGAATTCATGCGGAAAGACAAAGAAACCCAAACAGAAAAAACACCTATTTGAAATTCTTAAACATCTGCTAAAGGGAAATATGATAACGACATGGTAACATCGAAGAATGGAGAGATAAACTTAGGAAAAAAATACTGCCTAACAGTAAATATCTTCTTGATAAAAACACATTTTAGCAAAAACTCTAATGCGTTGATCGTTTCAAATTGATGTGAAGTCATACATATTAACGCTTGATATGGTTAATTTTTATAAGATGGTCTGATATAAATGTTTAGTCGATATCTTCGATCAGGATGTAAAAGAAAAGTCGTTAAATTCAAATAAATAAATAAGAAAACAAAAAAAATATCGTTTATACTCCATATTGTTTATAATCAATAAATGTGTGGTCCATATACCTTCATAGATTTAATGATGCTGATGATTAAGTTATGTATAAAGAAAGAGTCTATAAATTCAATAAAAACAAAACAGGAAAAAAGGAAATAAATCATGCTGTTTGTAATCAATATCCTTATATGTTTGGTCGATAACTTTTTACGATTTTATCATGTTATGACCTTATCTTGTATTCAAACAAGATATCAATAAAAATAAAGAATTCGTGAAATCCAATAAAATAAACTATACATTATGATTAATATCGGATTTTTGTCGAATCGACTACAAATATTGCATCGATAATATTTGAAGATCAAACCTCGAAAATGTTTGGTCGAAAACAAAAAATAATATAGTCTTTTATCTCGGTAGATTATGAGCAGGTACAAAATAATTCTACTTTTGTTAGGTTTAAAATAGAAGCCTTTAAACTTATGTAGATATGTGCCAAAAACACGAATTTCTTATAGAAATTAAATGAGTTGAAATTGTGTTGTTCTTAAATATACACATCAGTGTCTTAAACAGAAAGGTAAAGTTTTAGGATAAATGTAAGCCTGTTTTGTTATGTTTGGAAAACATAAACGTTACTGCAATCATCTGCGAACTTTTAACATTTCCATTATAAAAAATAATAATCTTCAAAGTTGCACCTTTAAAAATATTGCTAAGATGAAGAAATTGATGATATTGCTTATTAGACGAATGCTTATATAGAGATTGAAATATTAGTAGTTTGGACCAGTGGTGTCAAGACTATTTTATTGAAAATTAAATATACGCAGACAGTTTAAATTATTGTGGGGCTATCTGTAAACAGCTAGTTGATAAACCATCCAAATTTAATTGAACTCAGATGAATACATTCAGAGATATTGATGTTAATGAAAATAGTCAGTCAATGCGTGTTCCACAAAGCTTCCTCACATACTATTTCGTACACTTAAATGATTTTATGCTTGCTCTATTATTCCTTAGATAATTGTCGTCCAACACTGCAGCAGTACACCTAGGCTTGAAGCTGATACAATTCTGCTCTTATACCTTTATATCTTGTACTTCTTTCCCATTTGATTCTGCTATATCGATTAAAATTTAATATTCCTCTGTATACAATATGTATATTACATATTTTAAGATATTGGTTCGCAATATTGAGCGACAGACCGATAGACAGACGCGGAACAAAAACTGCTCCCTGGTGTCTGAAACAGATGTATATATTGGAATTTTGTAAATCGGAGACATAAAAAAAAATCGTTCTACAAAACGATTACATAGCTTTCGTTGCCAATGGTAAGCTCGGAAGGAAAAAAATTCTGGGTAGTTCAAAAGAAAGCTATGGGTTTAGAAGGTAAATATTACTATAGGACCAACAATGAGTCAATTATAGCCTATCATGAACACTTCCTCCAAATCGGACAAATATAGTTTTAAAGACACGATGGGAATACTCTCAGCCTCAGCAATCAACAGAAGCTATGTTCTCTTATGTCAGAAACGGACATTTGTCTTTGAATATTTGAATTCAGGGTCATAAAAAATTTCGTTCGTTAGAATAATCACAGTTCTTCAGCCACCTTCGGTAAGCTTGGAAGGAAAAGACCTAAGAGTATGGTTGAATACTGTTTTGTTGTTTGTGTACGTACAACAACCATTTCATATGATGTTAGTAAAACGTATTTCCTGTGTGAAATAAGACGAAAAGAGGTATAATATTGAGGTAGGTATAGTCGAGGGCTGTAAGAGTATGAAAAGAACGCTTCGTACAAGTTTTCTATTGAATTGGACGAAGAGAGAGGCTTGTTGCGTAAGTCTACGAGTTAGAGGGAACAGGTAGGGGCTACGGTTCCACAATCTCTCCAAGCCTGAAATCAGCTGGTTGGAAGAGTCTCCCGGAGAAATCATTCTGTCTGTCTGTATGGAGAAGCTTTCTCCCCGGAACTATATAATAAGGACCGGCCTAGGTCCTCCTTTCAACTCGAATTATTATTATTACCCTCCTGCATAAACTATATACCAACTAAAAGAGAGTTACACAAAAGGAGTTTGAAATCTAGTCACCATAACTATAAGTGACGCCAGAAAGATGTTATCAAAGACTATTGATCAAGCGGTGAAATAATATCCATCCAAGCAGAAGAAATAACAAAACCAATCAATAGAAAGGGCAACAAAAATTAAAAATAAATGAAAACAATTAATTATATACACCTCTATGAGCAATTTTGAAAAACAAAATTTATGCTAATTAGTGCGGCACCATAGCTCCTCATGAAGAGCTCTCCCAATGAAGAGTTGTGGAGGAGAACAAACCAGACACCCATAGACATCGAGGTACACAGAAAGTGGAGGTGGATTGGACGCTATGTCGAGAGTACAATATAGCTAGACAAGCTCTCTGGAATGGACAAGGTAGATCCACAATCCTCGGACAATGGAATCCACAAGGCTCAAGACGCAGAGGTAGGCCAAGACATACCTGGAGGAGGAGCGTTGAAGCAGAAGGCATCGACAGAGGAGGAAAAACCCGGTCTGAGATAAAAGCTTTGGCAGAGAATAGGAACCGTTGGCGGAAGTTCGTCGAAGCCCTATTCTCTACGTATGAGTTAAAGGAATTAAGTCAAGTTAAGTCACAGAGCTCCTATCATTAGATAAATGGTTCCCATGATGATCTTATCACGAACTTATATTATGCTTTTACAAGCCAATATTGTCTAATAGTCTAATGTATTTAATGTTTCCTCCATATTTTAATGTAAAACTTATTTTGATTTTTCACATGCACTAAAGTATTAACAAAAGTTAATTTAACAAAAGTTAAGTTAAGAGCGCAGACGGTAAAATAATTATGGTGCTATTTGCTGCTACTTTCGACAAACCATACAAATTTCATAAAATCAGATAAGTACTTTTGAAGAAATAGTTGCAAATAAATATATGTTTGTGCGCATGTTCAAGAGAAGCAAATTGGCGCAGAAAGTTGTAAGTTATATGAAACCAACAATGCGCTAATTATTACGTACAATACAAATTTAATTAAAATCGGACGAGTAATTTTTAAGATATGTTGGTTCAAAAAAATTGAGCGAATAATAATTTCTGATGTCTGAAACGTATTTCTGTCAAGGGAATTATTTAATTTGGGAGACAAGAAAAAAAGTCAGAATACTCTCAGCCTCAGCAATCAACAGAAGCTACAAAATGGTACATTAAGCTACCAAGCAATCTACTAGTTCTTCAAAGAATGTCAGACAAATTACTTAAAAAAAACACAATTTAAAAAGAAAAGAAAAATATACATTAAATTTATAAATAGTTTCTTTCAACAAAACTTATTTTTATAGAAGTCCTTGAGACGAGATTTATTTTTTCAAATTAATTAAAAAAAATGTAATATTTGAGAAAAATGAAACATTAAAAAATCTCATATCTTTTTTCTCAAAAACAAGAAGGGAACAAATTTCTTTTACTTTCACCTTTTTTAACATCTAATTTGTTTTTCCTTCACTAGAGGTTGCTCAAGTCGAGGGTAAAGAAACTTGCCCCTATAATAAAGTTATTTAATTTACCGTCACGACACCCCTAAGACCCTTTTTCTCGAAAAACCCCAAAGAGTTTTTTTTTCTTAGTACCAAAAAAGGCAACAAGCCATTAAAAAGAAATGTTTTATCTTACTCTCCTCGGAATATAATATTCTTTTTGGAAAATTTAATTTTCTTCTGTTTTTAGCCATGCTTTCCATGGGAGAAATTGTAACCCGAAACTTTTTTCCCCGTATAAAGTTAAAAACAGGGTCCAACGAGTAAAGATATAATATTTCAGTGTTAAGAGAAAAAATAATTCATATTAAATTAACTTTTTCTTTATTATTAGTTGTTACCTTGAAGGAGTACTTGACACATAACTTTTTGATTGAGTGTAAACGAGCTGAGACGAAAGTTGTTTGAGACAAAGAAAAAGGTGTATTTCTTAAGTAAAAGTGCTTTTAATAAAGGAACTTAAGAGTCAAGAGTAGACTAAGGACACGAGAAGAAATTACTTAGTAGGCGGTAAATAGTGATAAGACGTAGCGTTAGAAATTACTTTGTAGGCGGTAAATGTGATATGACGTAGCATTAGGATATGAATTACTTAGTAGGTGGGAAATAGTGAAAGGCCGTAGCGTAAGAAATTACTTAGTAGGCGGTAAATAGTGATAGGACGTAGCGTTAGAAATTAGTTAGTATAGGCGGTAAATAGAGATAGGACGTAGCGTTAGAAACTACTTAGTATAGGCGGTAAATAGAGATAGGACGTAGCGTTAGAAATTACTTAGTATAGGCGGTAAATAGTGATATGACGTAGCGTTAAATATTACTTAGTAGGCGGTAAATAGTGATATGACGTAGCGTTAGAAACTACTTAGTAGGCGGTAAATAGTGATATGACGTAGCGTTAGAAATTACTTAGTAGGCGGTAAATAGTGATATGACGT
>KZ651074.1:693485-703910 GCA_001010745.2 Gerris buenoi | reverse complement strand
AGAAACAAACTAACTCTAATAGATGATACAGATTTCCGCTTAGTAGCGCCACTATACAATCCAAAAACTCAATGGACCTCTGTGCCCCGGTCTCCTCTACTAATGTACAAACGAAAAGTTTAAACAACGAAGTGTTTAAAGAAAAAAGAGAAGAAATAAGTCAAACTGGAAGGGGAAACTAGACAAAACGAAGTCTCATGCTAAAAGATGAGACTAAAAAGAAAAAAAAAATATTAGAAATTCAAATGAGGTAAAAACGACTTGCAAAAAGGTCTAAAGAACTCTGAACAGTTCCAAGTAAGCAACCAAATAGAATCCCTTTTCAAACAGGGGAGAGAAAACAATTTAAAACAGGGTAATCTGTTCCACAAAATTCGTGTTAGAAAAATACACTGGTCTATAAGAAACAACATTACGTAGAGAATAAAGTAAAACAACAAGTTGTTTTAGAAAAATGATAAAGTCGAAAAGTTAGACGACATTAAAGACAATGTTAGAAAGATAAATTCAACTAACCCCCAAAGAAAAACACGTTGATAGTAGATAAAATAGTTTTTTTTTTAGTTATTTTAGGAGTTAAAAGAGGGAAGGGTATTTCCCTGTATTTTTGACACTCTTGTATATGATTAAATACATTAGAATACCAAAGGGAAAACAAACACACTAACTAAACTGATAAAATTCGTAAAGAAACACTTTCAACGTGAGTAATACCGACATTAGAGAGAAAGATTTTACGTAATTTCTTTTTTTGTATTTGATAAATAGTATATAAATATTGTTTGTGTACATTGGACACTTCAAATTAAATAAAGTATAAATTCATTTTTAGGTAGTATTCATACTACGGAAAGTTTAAATTTTAATTTAAATCAAATTATAATTATTATTAAGAGCGCTATAATGGAAATATAGAGACCCGTGGATTGAGTCCCGGCGCTGGTCAATTTTTCTCCTGCTGTTAATAATAATTATAATTTGATTTAAAATAAAATATGAACCATAAACCTGATTAGCATATAGGAGTAATCCCCCGGGATACAATGTTTTTTTTATCGGTAAAAACGACAAGGTAAAGTAGTTTTTTTTGTTATATTTTTCAGGAAATTTTCAGTATTTTCATGTCGGATTTCATGTGGGTCTCACGTCGATCTCCGACGTGAAATGATTCACCTCTCGCCAAAATTTTTTTTATTCTTGTGACTCTTTTTCCTTCCTCAATAGGCACCGATGATGGCCTTTTGAAGGCTGAAAGCTGCTTTGCTAATAAAGATTTTACTTCACGTGGAGAGACAGTTTNATATCAATTTAGAAAAATTTAAAGAGTGCAGACTCGGTAGAAATTATAATAAAGGACCATCGAGGGTTTAGTTCTACATACCATTCAAACTTCTTAAAATCAGATGATCAATTTTTAAAGAGATATAAATGTATGCTTGTTCGTGTGTGAATAAGAAACAAATGAGCTTTGGGTTGAAATTTATATGGGGCCGACAAGGTGCGAATTATGTCCTACCATGCAAATTTGAAAAAGCGGACGAATAGTTTTTAATATGTCTTGGTTTGCAAATATTTAAGGATATACAGATACGGAACCAGAAATTAACCCCTGAAAGGGATTTTTTCCTGTGCAGGGATTTTTCAAATCAGAGTCAAAAACAAATTTTTGTTCTTCAGAACTCAGAACGATCTCATAGCTCGGAAGCAATAATGAATTAATTGAAAAAAAATAGCTTGAACATAATTAAATAAATTAGACTAAGAATTTAATTTATGGTTAGGTATTTATATTAATTTTAGGGTTCATAGCCAACTCAAGCCGACGATTTAAGGGCTTATAAATGTTAAATTTATATTTATGAACTTTCTTCCTTATAGTTGTTAAATAAAGCACATACTACTGTTATTAATAATATATAGGTACGCAAATAATTCGAAAGAGGATATGATCCCACTTGGAAATAAAAGAGTGATACCTGATTCGATTCAAATATTAATTTTAATTATATTATCCATTCAATATTAAATTTAGGCTATTTTCAAGTCAGCCAAGTTTCTTCTAATAGTTTGAGTACTGAATGAGTACTGAAAAGTATAGATGACATTATAACACCATTATGCGCAGGCGAGAAAAGAAGATATTCAAATTTATACTAATCTTAATGCTATCGTTACCTTCGGTAAGCTCGAAGGAAAAAAAAATTAACGAATTAATTATGTTAGGGGAGACCGGGGCACAGAGGACCTAATAAGGTTTTTGTTCAGATAACTTCAGCATTATTTAATAAAATTATGTGAATAAGAAGTATTTATTAGAATAAACATTTCTCTAACTGTTCCCCGACTCATAGTTCTTACATTTAATTATAAGTATTTTTATTTTTTCTGTAAAAAGTCGATTGGTCCTATGTGCCCCTGCACCATGGGCACATAGGACCAATCGAAGTTTTATAGAAAAACAAATTAAATTCTACATTTATTTTTAATTATTATTTTTATTTGGCAGTAGCTACAAACAATATTGTCAGCACCATCTTCAGCCCCTGCGCAAGAATCATGTGCCCATTCTTTACCAATTCAAATAACAAAATGGGGTGTACCCAAGCCACATGTCATTAAAAAACATTTTTTTGACAAGGTACACGATAGACATAAACAAATGATAACAATTTACATTAAAACGATAAGACCTAAGTTTATTAGGTACAGTTAATTTGTTTAAAAATTATGTATCAAAATAATGTTATATTTAATTATATATATCGTAAATATTAGATCACTTTCCTTTAAAATTGATTAAACTTAGTTAACTCTGCTAGTGATTGTTCACGACAAGATATACAAACTAACTCTAATAGATGATACAGATTTCCGCTTAGTAGCGCCACTATACAATCCAAAAACTCAATGGACCTCTGTGCCCCGGTCTCCTCTACTAATGTACAAACGAAAAGTTTAAACAACGAAGTGTTTAAAGAAAAAAGAGAAGAAATAAGTCAAACTGGAAGGGGAAACTAGACAAAACGAAGTCTCATGCTAAAAGATGAGACTAAAAAGAAAAAAAAAATATTAGAAATTCAAATGAGGTAAAAACGACTTGCAAAAAGGTCTAAAGAACTCTGAACAGTTCCAAGTAAGCAACCAAATAGAATCCCTTTTCAAACAGGGGAGAGAAAACAATTTAAAACAGGGTAATCTGTTCCACAAAATTCGTGTTAGAAAAATACACTGGTCTATAAGAAACAACATTACGTAGAGAATAAAGTAAAACAACAAGTTGTTTTAGAAAAATGATAAAGTCGAAAAGTTAGACGACATTAAAGACAATGTTAGAAAGATAAATTCAACTAACCCCCTAAGAAAAACACGTTGATAATAGATAAAATAGTTCTTTTTTTAGTTATTTTAGGAGTTAAAAGAGAGAAGGGTATTTCCCTGTTTTTTTGACACTCTTATATATGACTAAATACATTAGAATACAGAGAAAAGAAGATATTCAAATTTATACTAATCTTAATGCTATCGTTACCTTCGGTAAGCTCGAAGGAAAAAAAATTAACGAATTAATTATGTTAGGGGAGACCGGGGCACAGAGGACCTAATAAGGTTTTTGTTCAGATAACTNGGGCGATGAAAATTTCCTGAAAAATGTAATTTATCTTGTCGTTAATACCGATAAAAAACATTGTGACCCCCCGGGGGATCGAACCCGGAACCCTTGGGATCGAAGACAAAAAAAATCATAATTACATAACGGGTATGCTAATTCATCAAAACCCTAAAAAGTACTTGAGGCAAGTACTTCCCTGTGATTTTTTGTATATATATGCGAATAATAATACATGTCGTATAATTATTATTGTCTGCCAATTTAATGTAGCACATTGCTTCCTCGCTTCCTATCATTGGCAATTAATAATTGTGAAATAAATTATATTTAAAACATGAATTTCACTAAAAACCGTATATGAGCATTAAAAAAATACATAAAAATAATGTCACCCCAAGAATAATTGAAAGTGTGGATAATTAGTCCTGTTTTCGAATTCCACCACGACTTGTTTGACTGACAAGACAGAAACGAGACTTAAAATGTTTCCTAAACCTTTCCTAAAGCTTCCCTTCTTTAAAATGTTTCCTAAGCCTTTCCTAACCCTTCTTAAAGCTTCCCTTCTTAAAAATGTTTCCTAAACCTTTCCTAACCCTTCCTAAAGCTTTACTTCTTTAAAATGTTTCCTAAACCTTTCCTAACCCTTCCTAAAGCTTTACTTCNATTATCAAAAATTGTGGTGACAATATTGTTGTGTTACATTTTATTAACCTCTCTAGTCATAAGTTTAACTTTTCTATATTTTTTCTATCTATATGGGTCAAAATGTTGACCCAGTTCTAGTTCTTTCAAAATTTCAACTTTTTCCTTAAAAGGTAACGGTTCGGGAGATATAAACCAAAGAGAGACGGACAGACAGACACATCACCCTCGGCATTAGGGTTTCGAGACGGATCTACAAAACCCTAAAATCTAAAAACTCTACAACCAAATAAACATGTACAACACAGACACACTCTTCTTTTAGAAGAAGTTATGTAAAGATAAATTTATGTAAAACAGTTATGTATGTTAGTATCAAACAACTAAAAAAATTGAGCGACTTATCATATAACATAGAAAAGTTATGGGATACTAAAACCCTTAAAGAAACATATTGGACCAAACATATAAAAGAACTTAGAATCCCATAAAAAAGACAGTATTCTTACATGATACATGGTACAATATTCAAATCTAAGTAATAGAAACATCAATAAAAAAATAAAATAAACACTGAAATCATGAGTAAAAGGTAAAGATTAGTTAGAAATAAATAAGAGAGATAATATTTAAATAAGTCGGGGATAGATAAAATTAAAAATAAACTCAGTAGACAGATGGACTAAATTAATTGATGGCAGAGAAGACAAAAAGAACAACATTAAATCATAAAGAACATCTTCAAACTGTCCCTTGTACAACATTTATCTTTTAATAGCCCTACGAACAACCTTAAAGAACATTAAGTCAAAGATATCTTTATAGGAGCATAAAGATATCTTAAAGCATTAGCATCTTAGCATTGTTAAATAAATCTTAAGATGTGATAATGGATAGTTTTAGAAAAGATTTTTCTTTAGAATCAGTAAGAACGATTACGCATCGCAAGAAGAAACTGAAAATTATATTATTTAGTATTTTCTTTTAAAAAATTATGTCTATTGTCGTTTGTTGACTTCTAAGACTTGTAGAAAAATTTTAAAGCTTAATTCGGGATTAGGTATCGATGTCAGAGGAAATTATTCTTCAGTGTAGCTTAATGGTTAGAGCTCCCGCACACTGGAAATGAGGGGGAGGCAGGGAGGTCCGTGGTTCGAGTCCCGGCGCTGAAGTCTATTTTTCTCTGTCTGTCTCCCTTTGTAAATAGTTATAATTTGATTTTTCCGCAGTATGAATACTACCAAAAACTTAAAAAAATTATAATTGTAAAAAAAGGAAGTATGGAGTCAAAATAATTACGTTAGATCGTACAAAGAGTTTAAAATAGAACTTCAGTTTTATTTTCAGCTACTCTACTTTGATTAAGAAGTTATATAGGAAAAACTTTAGTTTGCTTTGCAGTTACGTTACATCATAACAAGTTATAAATAGAACATTTCAGTTTGATACTTTACAAGTCGGCTTCTTTAAGACGTGCACGTTACTTTTAGTCAAGCAAGAGATTAAAAACAACTTAGTTAAGCTCTCCGTAATTCAAAACTTCTTTATTCTATAATTCTCTGTACAAATTGGCTGCAAGAAAGGATTGCATAGCGCATAGCGTCATTCTCAATACAAATAGGTGACGTAATATTTGAGGAATGTTTGAAAATGGTGTACTTCCATATCCACAGTTGCTTTTGCTATTGACCATTTCTAGCCCTTTTCAGTTCAACTTCATTACGGATACTTTAGGATAATCAGGAATATAAGCTTTAATATTATAATATTTTTTCTTAATTAGCATCTTATTTCTTGATGTTCTTGATATAAAGAATGGAAAAAGTGAATTTCTATACATAATTTCATATTTTGTTCTACACTTCACCGACTACAAACCCTGATTAGAAACATGATACTTTTTTGATAATTGAAGCTACCTGGCTCGAGGAAGTGTTAATTTAAACATAAATTAAATGAAAAATTCTTCATATTTCGGATTTTTTTTTCTTTCAGTATTTGGGATGTTGTCATTTTTTAAATAATAAGAATTACATTAATTTATTGGCCATAAAGTCAAGTCATGCACCATGACTTAATGAGCGAATTTTGCATTGGGAAAACGGCATTTATCTTTAGATGCGTATTTAAATGGACTACATTTTATAATTTTTAAATTAAAATCGTTGGGACTGTTTTCGAGGAATCATTTTTTTTCTCGTTTTCTGAGATTTGGTGCGTCGAGCCCCCAAATTTGGAGTTATATTCATTTCTCGAGTTTAGACTCCAGGTGTCTGTAAAGACAGACACTTTTTAAAAAACACTTTTCTGGACTCAGGGGACCTCAAAACGTGTAAATCCATAAAAATCTCAAAATCGAATTTTCGCGCCATCACAATACTTTCTCTTTAAATGAAAAAGTAAAAACGGATTAACATTAGAAACATTTCCGTTACCTTCGGTAAGCTCGGAAAATATAAATTAAAGATAATCCAGTGCAAAGATAATAGTAATTTTGTTCTATTTATTAGAAGTGTTCTTGATAAGAACGCTTAAGATAAATATTGCTGTTTTTATTCGGATAAAAGTGAATTTCTCAGCTATTTCTAAAAAAAATGCATTTCCCTTTTCTAAAATGTTATTCATTTCAAAAATGTTGAGTTAAAAAGGACAACATCAAATAAAAAATGTTTAATCCTCACACTATTTTGTCAGCGAGGTGAAACATACAAGTGTGGAATTATGTATAATGTGTCTTGGTTATGTATACGAGTAATTTACAGTTGGTAATTGCAAAAAAAAATAAATTAAGGACAAGAAGAAAATAAAATAAGACAGTAGCAAGTGCCTTTTAGATTTTTAGGTTTTTTTGAGGGAATTTTATACTTGGTAGATCAAGAAAAATAAGAATGTGTTTTCCTTTTTAAAATCTTAAGGTGTTATAAAGTAGCAATGTCTGGTTTTTTTGTAATCCCAAAAGAAGAAGTGAGAAAAAATATTTTTCCTTTCAAATGTAGTAAAAACGGAGAAGTTCAAGTGCAACGGAAGGTTTCTCAAGGACAGGGTCGATATATATAAACAAAACAGCAACAAAATTCCATCTAAGAAACCAAGGGGGAAGATGAACAAGCAAGGGGACGGGAAAACTCAACAAAACTCTGGAGTCGAAACCGATTTAGACGTAAAAGCATAACAGAGAAGGGATCCAACCCTCATCTCGACCGCTTTTTATAGACTACTTCTAGAAGATACGGGAGAGACTAGCCGTGGCACGTGGCTCAGTAGAAAGGGTTTGGCTACGGTACAACGGGCCAGCTGTCTGGGGCACAGTTTTTGTCTAGCTTCAGCCAGCATTTAAGATAGACGGTCGACATTAAAATATTATTGACACTAATAAAAAATTCTAAATTGAAACGCAGTTAGTGATTTGTTTTTGTTTTTTCTTGATAATGATTGACATCCCTCTCAAATGGATTAATCTTGTCCTTCCATAGTTTAAGTGTACAAAGAAGATTATTTTTGTGCGTAGCTTATTTTAGGTAGAAACAATATAAACAATTTTTGGGATTTTAAAAAAAACTAACTCCAAGCTGATGAATGAAGCTTTTAATGCACCCTTTTTACGGACCGACTGTGGTGGCGCCTGGAACACCAAACTACAACAGAATTGATACGGGCTCTTTCAGACGGGAACTGACTCATCCTCTGCTACATGCCGCATGCGACCAAGTGGGCCACAAGGATGTGGACCTTACTGCCAAGTTATTTCTTTCACAAGATACCTTGGGTGCGCAATTCTGTTGGATCCATGTGAAAGGGGTCTTTTGGTGGCGCTGCCAGATCCCGTAGTTGCTGATCCGGGTGGCCCGTGTGTAGAGGGCCTTAAGGTCAGAGGTTTGGAGAAAGCTAGTGGTTAACATACTCGTCTAAAGCAAAGGAGTGATGGTTCGAATCCTGGAGAAGTGTCATATTTTATTACTGTATATCCTATATTAAGTAAATGAATGCTTCATCCTTTTAAACAGGATAAAGTAGACTTTGCTGAGTCTATCTTGGAATTTAGAAGCGAGCATTTGGTCCACTTTGGGTTCAACCCAACTGAAAAACAAGAAAAAGGTTAGTACTTAAAACTAATACACAACTGCACTTTGACATCTATAGGATGGGGAAGGAATGCGAAAGTACAACAAACTAAGGCCAAAAACCATGGTAAACGTCCCAGCTATAGTACAAGGACGAAATGATCAGAAAATGACAAAACTTTGATTGAAAAAGACACATCTTATAGTCCCAAACTCGTACTAAGACCGGAGACAGAACATTCAGGAAATCTTTCTGCAAATCCTCTACACCAGCTTTAGTCGAAAAGAAACTATATATTCATTTATTTGAATCTAATTTACATAAAATTTCTTAACATTTGGTTAAGAAGTTAAACTGTTAATTGAAAACTAAGATTGAAAAGTTAAACTAAAATATTCATAGTCAGCATTCTAAATATAGTCTCTTAGTGATTGAATCACTCCATAAATAAATAGCTATAGCTGTTCTCAGTTTTCTATAATGTGATGAACATGAGTTTAGAAAAGAGCAAAACAAAAATATTTACTTTCAAAGAATAAATGATCTAAAACACTTGCCGTCAACAGAGGTATCTGTCGGAGACCACGCATCATTAACCTAATCACCAGCGTGAATGATTTCATAAGACCGCAGGGAACCGGAGAAGAAAAAAGTGATATCAAAAAGCTTGGAACAATGTAAACGTCAAATAATCGGCCCAACAAACTTGGACAAAACGTTATCATGTAAGTACATATTAAACAGTTGTATACAATGTTTAACAGATTAAATTGCTGATTCGATTTAAGCAATATACTACGTATGTATATGAGAAATTTAAACGTTAAACAGTAAAAAGAAGCTAAAGGCTATTTTATGAAACCACAATTCGAACATCAAATCAAACTAAACCTAGTTCGAATCCCAGAAATGTTAGATAATATTATAACTAAATAATGCAACTAATAGTAGTTGTGTGAAGATGATTCTTCCATCCTACGTGGAAATAAAAAACAGTTCGCCAATTAGTGTGGCACATATTTATCTCACGTACTATTATTGGACGAATGCCAAAAGGGAATTGGGCTGTTTCGATTCCCATTGTAATCACAGTTATTTTTAAGAAATAATAAATTTGCGCACACGGTTGACATTAATATGGGACCATCTGAGGGCTACTTCCAACAAACCATCCACTTTTCATTAAAATCAATTAAGATGATAAATTAAAACAATTTTGTGCACACTACACACGTGGGAGAAAGGAATGGGTGTAGAAGGTTCAAATTATGGTACTTCTTTAGATTGTTACTCCCCTTTGTAGTTTTAGAGTGAAAATGACTGACTTAATAACTATTAAGAAAAAGGGATGTTTAGTCCAATGTACTTTGGGACAAAGGAATATCCCACTTCTGTTTTGATAAGAGGAGTAACAATCTAAAGAAGAAAATTTCGCACACCTTCTATACATTTTAACTCCCCGTTTTTGTTATATGGGGAGTAATAGTCTAAAGAAGTGATGAAATTATTATGAAACCAACAATGAGCAACAATTATTATCATGCAACAATGAGCTAATTGTGACCGATCACATAGTGTTTAATTAAAAGGTCCAGTTTATAAGATACCTACCCTTGAACGATGTTGAACGACGAAAAATGTTGAACGACGATTTTGGTTGCAGGTAGGCAACCAAAATTGTTCCCTGAGGTCTGAAAAGGATTTCTGTCCAGTAATATTAGAAATCGGAAGCATATAATAATATTACGTTATTCAGAACATTTCCAATGATTCCGTTACCTAGTTTAGAAGAAAAATAAAGATAGGGAAGACTCATTTATCAAAGATTTGCATACTAATGCTAGATTTGCATATAAATCTCATAATAAGTTATGGTGAAGAAGACAATTTATCGATTTCCGTTCCCCTTCGTTCAAACTCGGTAACTCTTTATCAGTTTTAAACAAGGCTTAACGTCCAAGTCCTTTTTCCTCGCCCTGACCTGACTCCTGAGCTCGAAGTCACGAAAAGTCGTGAAGGTTGCGGTACATCAAGCATAGTCATAGTATCTGCCAGAAGAAAAGGACATCGACCAGTCTAACTACCTTCTGCTCCAATCATGCACAAAGCAC
>KZ651074.1:675900-693114 GCA_001010745.2 Gerris buenoi | reverse complement strand
TGTGTGTATGTATGTATGTATGGATATATAGATATATATTTATTATTATTATTAAATTGATAAATCAAAAGATTAAATTTCTGATTCGATTTAAGCAATATACTACGTATGAAATGAGAAATTTAAACGAGAAACAGTAACAAGAAGCTAAAGGCTATTTAAGAAACCACAATTCGAACATCAAATTAAACTAAACCCAGTTCGAATCCCAGAAAATGTTAGATATTATAACTAAATAATGCAACTAATAGTAGTTGTGTGAAGATGATTCTTCCATCCTACGTGGAAATAAAAAACAGTTCGCCAATTAGTGTGGCACATATTTATCTCACGTACTATTATTGGACGAATGCCAAAAGGGAATTGGGCTGTTTCGATTCCCATTGTAATCACAGTTATTTTTAAGAAATAATAAATTTGCGCACACGGTTGACATTAATATGGGACCATCTGAGGGCTACTTCCAACAAACCATCCACTTTTCATTAAAATCAATTAAGATGTTAATTAAAACAATTTTGTGCACACTACACACGTGGGAGAAAGGAATGGGTGTAGAAGATTCAAATTATGGTACTTCTTTAGATTGTTTGTTACTCCCCTATGTAGTTAGTTTTAGAGTGAAAATGACTTGGACCAAATAACTATTAAGAAAAAGGGATGTTTAGTCCAATGTACTTTGGGACAAAGGAATATCCCACTTCTGTTTTGATAATAGGAGTAACAATCTAAAGAAGAAAATTTCGCACACCTTCTATAGATTTTTACTCCCCGTTTTTGTTATATGGGGAGTAACAGTCTAAAGAAGTGATGAAATTATTATGAAACCAACAATGAGCTAATTGTGACCGATCACATAGTGTTTAATTAAAAGGTCCAGTTTATAAGATACCTACCCTTGAACGATGTTGAACGACGAAAAATGTTGAACGACGATTTTGGTTGCAGGTAGGCAACCAAAATTGTTCCCTGAGGTCTGAAAAGGATTTCTGTCCAGTAATATTAGAAATCGGAAGCATATAATAATATTACGTTATTCAGAACATTTCCAATGATTCCGTTACCTAGTTTAGAAGAAAAATAAAGATAGGGAAGACTCATTTATCAAAGATTTGCATACTAATGCTAGATTTGCATATAAATCTCATAATAAGTTATGGTGAAGAAGACAATTTATCGATTTCCGTTCCCCTTCGTTCAAACTCGGTAACTCTTTATCAGTTTTAAACAAGGCTTAACGTCCAAGTCCTTTTTCCTCGCCCTGACCTGACTCCTGAGCTCGAAGTCACGAAAAGTCGTGAAGGTTGCGGTACATCAAGCATAGTCATAGTATCTGCCAGAAGAAAAGGACATCGACCAGTCTAACTACCTTCTGCTCCAATCATGCACAAAGCACTTATTGTAATATTGTAATTCATCGACATTTCAACAACGAATGTGAAGTTCAGGAATTTTGCTTCCGAGCTTACCCAAGGTAACACAACAATATGTGACCGTTCTGAAGAGCGATTTCTTTCCGATTTCAAAATTCCCGTTACAGACATCAGAGAGCATTTTCAGTTTCGTATCTGTGTGTCATCCACTTTATGCAAACCAAAATAACTTAAAAACTACACGCACGATTTCAATAAAATTTTGATGCAAGGGGCATAATTAGTCCATTTCTAATCCCATATAAGTTTCAACCTTCTGCACCCATTTGTTTCTATTTCAAAAGCACAAAAACATATATATTTATTCACATCTATATCTTCTATCTTCAAAAGTATGTGCTTATCTGATTTTTGAAAAAAAATTGGATGGTTTGTAGAAAGTAACCCCAAAGCTACTCGAAGATTAATTTCAACCACCTGCGCACAGTAAATATTGCTAAATTGAAACTTTTCTTCGAGCAAATAAACTATCAAATTTTTATAAATTAAAAAAAATTGAATTTTAAAAACATAGCATCATTAAATACATGATAGGATGAGAGGAAGCTATGTACGACAGTGATTGCAGGCTATTTTATTATTTTTATAATTTTTTTTTTACAGATATTTAAAAAAGAAGAAACATCGAAGGTAAATATTATAACAGTATATTTATAATACTATAAATTATATACAGGTAAAAATGTGTATAGGTAAATAATAGTAAATATATGTATATGTATAATATTATTTTTTCGAAATAATCTCCAAGTCAAAGGTACTTGAAAAGTATTATACTAATTATAAGATTAGAAAGTCCAATACGAACACAAACACAGAATGTGAGAGAGTTGTTTTAAAGAAATGTTATTTAGTTTAGGGTTCTGTAAAGGTCATTAAACGACCGAGTGGCCGTATTAATAATGCATGAGAGCCCATTGTAACAGATAAGATAACCTGTTTCATAATATCTAAGTAAATTGAACGCAGGCGTATTTAACAGGGCCATATTACCTCCTTACACACTTCCCTACTCACACATACATCGTTATATACATTAACAAACATTTTACTTTACTTCAATGTCACTTAAGTAAATAACAAACAAGTATTAGATGTTGCGGAATTTCAGTTAATATTATCATATATATTTAAAAGAAATGTTTATATCTTTCATATAATCGAGTAGTGTCCCGACGGCAACGGCGACGACTCACCTCTAAATGATTTGTAACGTTAAAAATTGATGCGCTATAAGCTGGGATTGAACCAGTGATCTTCAGATTAAGAAGCAAATGCTCTACCACTGAGCCACACCCTTGCACTAAGCATAAAACTTACTATTTAAACAGTCTGCCCGTTGTCACGGGCATAACGGCTAGTTATATTATAAAACGCAAGTATAAATGATCACATTCAACACGAAAATCGCCTGCTAATTATCTTAANCAGTAATATTAGAAATCGGAAGCATATAATAATATTACGTTATTCAGAACATTTCCAATGATTCCGTTACCTAGTTTAGAAGAAAAATAAAGATAGGGAAGACTCATTTATCAAAGATTTGCATACTAATGCTAGATTTGCATATAAATCTCATAATAAGTTATGATGAAGAAGACAATTTATCGATTCACGTTCCCCTTCGTTCAAACTCGGTAACTCTTTATCAGTTTTAAACAAGGCTTAACGTCCAAGTCCTTTTTCCTCGCCCTGACCTGACTCCTGAGCTCGAAGTCACGAAAAGTCGTGAAGGTTGCGGTACATCAAGCATAGTCATAGTATCTGCCAGAAGAAAAGGACATCGACCAGTCTAACTACCTTCTGCTCCAATCATGCACAAAGCACTTATTGTAATATTGTAATTCATCGACATTTCAACAACGAATGTGAAGTTCAGGAATTTTGCTTCCGAGCTTACCCAAGGTAACACAACAATATGTGACCGTTCTGAAGAGCGATTTCTTTCCGATTTCAAAATTCCCGTTACAGACATCAGAGAGCATTTTCAGTTTCGTATCCGTGTGTCATCATTATGAAAACCAAAATAACTTTTAAACTACACATACAATTTCAATAAAATTTTGATGCAAGGGGCATAATTAGTCCATTTCTAATCCCATATAAGTTTCAACCTTTTGCGCCCATTTGTTTCTATTTCAAAAGCACAAAAACATATATGTATATTTATTCACATCTATATCTTCTATCTTCAAAAGTATGTGCTTATCTGATTTTTGAAAAAAAATTGGATGGTTTGTAGAAAGTAACCCCAAAGCTACTCGAAGATTAATTTCAACCACCTGCGCACAGTAAATATTGCTAAATTGAAACTTTTCTTCGAGCAAATAAACTATCAAATTTTTATAAATTAAAAAAAATTGAATTTTAAAAACATAGCATCATTAAATACATGATAGGATGAGAGGAAGCTATGTACGACAGTGATTGCAGGCTATTTTATTATTTTTATAATTTTTTTTTTACAGATATTTAAAAAAGAAGAAACATCGAAGGTAAATATTATAACAGTATATTTATAATACTATAAATTATATACAGGTAAAAATGTGTATAGGTAAATAATAGTAAATATATGTATATGTATAATATTATTTTTTCGAAATAATCTCCAAGTCAAAGGTACTTGAAAAGTATTATACTAATTATAAGATTAGAAAGTCCAATACGAACACAAACACAGAATGTGAGAGAGTTGTTTTAAAGAAATGTTATTTAGTTTAGGGTTCTGTAAAGGTCATTAAACGACCGAGTGGCCGTATTAATAATGCATGAGAGCCCATTGTAACAGATAAGATAACCTGTTTCATAATATCTAAGTAAATTGAACGCAGGCGTATTTAACAGCGCCATATTACCTCCTTACACACTTCCCTACTCACACATACATCGTTATATACATTAACAAACATTTTACTTTACTTCAATGTCACTTAAGTAAATAACAAACAAGTATTAGATGTTGCGGAATTTCAGTTAATATTATCATATATATTTAAAAGAAATGTTTATATCTTTCATATAATCGAGTAGTGTCCCGACGGCAACGGCGACGACTCACCTCTAAATGATTTGTAACGTTAAAAATTGATGCGCTATAAGCTGGGATTGAACCAGTGATCCTCAGATTAAGAAGCAAATGCTCTACCACTGAGCCACACCCTTGCACTAAGCATAAAACTTACTATTTAAACAGTCTGCCCGTTTTCACGGGCATAACGGCTGGTTATATTATAAAACGCAAGTATAAATGATCACATTCAACACGAAAATCGCCTGCTAATTATCTTAAGGCATCATCCTAAATTCAAAATTGTTATCAGAGCGAACGGCGAGTGTGTATCTTTACTTGAACCAATTCAGCCGATATTTATAACCCTCATATCTCTGCTTCCTCATACGATGAACTTTTGAAATTTGATAAATGAATATTATGAAATTTAATAAATAAAGCCCTTAATATTCACCCTTTACAACGGGGGAGAGTTTCATACTGAACATGTATGCCAAATTTCGTCAAAATCGGGCCAATAATTTAGGCTTTGGGCGTCTCCACAAACAGACATCAAAAAGACATTTTTTAAACACCACGTTTTTGGACTAAAGGCACTTCAAAACGTGTAAACCCATCGAAATGTCAAAATCGAATTTTCACACCATCGCAATACTTTCTCTTTATATGAGAAAGTAAAAATGTCAGTTAAATTATTTTGTTTTTAATAAATAACATTTAGAGCTGTCTTTATCGCAAGGGATTAAAATACGCACTTAAAAGGTTTTAATAAAAAAAAAAGTGAAAAACAATATTTAAAATTGGGTCAAGACTGATAACCTCGATTCGCACCTTGAGACAATAAAACGAAAATATAAGTGAGGAGCCTTTTTTCCTTATCTCGAATAAATTCATACCGTAAACTCAACATTTAGAGCACAATTTAGACCAAATAAAAAAAAATCCATTCCTCATGTCGCATCACTAGACGAATGGTCACATGATCATATAAAATCAAAGAAGTATAATGCGAGCAATAAAAGTACCAATAATAAGTAAAGAAAAAACACTTTTACTTGGTCTATAACTTTATATTGTCAAACCATAAAGAGATATTTAACGTACACACCGGTTTCGACTTATTCAGCCATCATCAGTGTAATGATTATGAGTAAATACCATAAAATCTCAATCAATACTATTAACTTTAATAAAAGGTTGATTGATTGATATTGAGATATATTTAAAAATGTAGATATCACTATAAAACGTAAGAAGTTAGGAAACAAATTATTATTTAATTTCCCACTGAGAATTGAAAGTGAGGCTAATTCATATTTTACGTGCTAGAGAAATTTCCTAAAGTGTGTTAAAGGGTGGTTGGAGGTGGTTAGGGGTGGTTTGTGGTTGTTAAGAAAGGTTCGAGATGGCTAGAGAGGTTGGAGGTGGTTATGGGAGGTTAGAGGTGGTTAGGGGGGGTTGGAGATGGTTAGGGGTGGTTTGTGGTTGTTAAGGAAGGTTCGAGGTGGCTAGAGAGGTTGGAGGTGGTTAGGGGTGGATGGAGGTGGTTAGGGATGGTTGGAGGTGGTTAGGGGTTGTTGGAGATGGTTAGGGATGGTTGGAGATGGTTAGGGGTTGTTGGAGATGGTTAGGGGTGGTTGGAGGTGGTTAAGGGTGGTTAGCAGTGGTTCTAAATCTCGGCCTGGCACATACAATATACATTTATTGAAAGTGGGGATGTTTATGTCGAAGTGGGGATGTTTATCGAAAGTGGGGAACCATGTTGGATAACAAGGGGGATACTTTCGATAAACCATCCTGCCAAATGAAGATTTTAAAATATGGTGGTTAGGGGTGGTTGGACGTGGTTAGGGGAGGTTGGAGGTGACAAGGGGTGGTTAGCAGTGGTTCTAAATCTCGGCCTGGCACATACAATATACATTTATTGAAAGTGGGGATGTTTAATGTCGAAGTGGGGATGTTTATCGAAAGTGGGGAACCATGTTGGATAACAAGGGGGATACTTTCGATAAACCATCCTGCCAAATGAAGATTTTAAAATATGGTGGTTAGGGGTGGTTGGACGTGGTTAGGGGAGGTTGGAGGTGACAAGGGGTGGTTAGCAGTGGTTCTAAATCTCGGCCTGGCACATACAATATACATTTATTGAAAGTGGGGATGTTTATGTCGAAGTGGGGATGTTTATCGAAAGTGGGGAACCATGTTGGATAACAAGGGGGATACTTTCGATAAACCATCCTGCCAAATGAAGATTTTAAAATATGGGTTTCACAAAATGTTTAATGACGCACTGAAAAGAGACCAAAAATGTTTACTGGTCTCTAAACCGTAGTTTTTTTACGAAAAAAGTTTAAATTATAAACATAAAAATAAAACTTCGTTCTTCAGAAATATCGTGATTTCATTACCTTGGTGAACTCAGAAGCAATAAATATTAAATTTAGAGATGTCTCCAGTAAAAATATCTCTTCCTTCTTATAAACAAAATGATAATAATAACAAAACAGATAATAAATAACTAAATAATAATAATAACTGAAACAGATCTTCCTATAATAATTTAAAAGTTATAAATTTGACTTCCTGTAAGAAATAAATATTAAATTTAGAGATGTCTCCAGTAAAAATATCTCTTCCTTCTTATAAACAAAATGATAATAATAACAAAACAGATAATAAATAACTAAATAATAATAATAACTGAAACAGATCTTCCTATAATAATTTAAAAGTTATAAATTTGACTTCCTGTAAGAAATAAATATTAAATTTAGAGATGACTCTAGTAAAATATCTCTTCTTCTTATAAACAAAATTATAATTATTTTAACTTGATAATTTATTGCTAATTTTAAATCTGGATGAATGGGTTTTAAAGAACCAGTTAATATTTGATTTATAATGTTGCTGATAAGTCTTTGATCGTTGAATGAAGAATTAATCGAATGTATAAAAATCAATTAAAAAAACATGAATTAATTAAATATTAAAACTAATTTTCCTGGGAAATTACACATAAGTTAACCTTTGACCTTTAGTTATAACCATCCACCCTTAGTTATAACCTTCCACCCTATACCCTATTTCTGTTTGTTTAACGTTTATCCTCTTGCAACTTCATTCAATTAATATTTTTAATCTGTTTACTAAATAAACATTTTGAATTACCTATTATAGAACAATTTAATTAAAATTTATTCTATAAATAATTTTTGTTCATTTTGTTAGATTCAGGGGACCTTAAACCGTTACTACGTTTCTATGATGTTTAAATTCGGATTGAATACACAGGTTGAATACTTTTTGGATCCCAAATGTCCAAGGAAACCTACATTCAATACGGATTAAATACAATACCGATCCCGATACAATTCACTAAATTCTGGGATCGTATCTGGATCGAGTTGCATAGAAAAACCTAAACTCGATCCTGATATACGCAGAGCGTGTGTGTGAGCGCACCTAGCGTATTTCTGTAGAAACTGTAGTCAAATCTGTCAAAATACGTAATAAAAACCATGGTAATAAAAGGCGAAGGTTACAAAATTATTTTTTAACTTTACTAAAAGTAACCATGAAACGTTTTTTTTTAATTCTTATTGAATACGGATTAAATATTTACTCTTGGAAACACCTACCTTGTTAAATCCCAAATCAGTATTCAATTCGTATGTAAACAAGTAGAAACGTAATACGTGTAAATCCATCAAAATTTCAAGCCATCACAATATTTATGCAGAAAAAATAAAAATAATTTATGATTGAAAAACATCGTAATTTTATTTTTGAACTAATAATCAAGACATTGCACTGCTGTATGAATGCAATCAAACCACCCCTCTCCCTGCTTCCGTAGGATTCAAAATAAATCCAAGTCAAGTTGGTAATGGACAACAATAGTGCAATACTGAATGTCAGTAGTTACATAGTTACTTAGAGATAAAGTCCTACTACAACAAATTGTTATTGCACTAAGTCCGAACTATTCCGTGACCCGACAAACTGCAGAATAAATTGACCTTCTCCCCTCTCCCCGATCTTACCCACCCCCTAAAACTTATTTATTGGACACGAAGTAAATTTGTGTGGCCCTGATAAGGAATCTCGAGGGACTTGGTAGTTCGATCTGGAGGATTTCATTTCCAAGTCTAAAGTCCGGTGCTTTACAATAAGCAGGGTAGGTTAAAACACGCTAAGGTTTTAGCAATAAAAGAAGGTTATTGAACGACTGAACGACCGACCTCAATTACATACAACCAGTAAAAGTATTGTCTGAACTAAACAGGATTTTTTTATCATATAAACCTGTTCTAATGTACTCAGAAATCTAACTCAATAGATTATCGAATTTAAATTAAATAAAGATATACAAGACTTACGACTGAACCTCCATATCCCTTATTTCTATCCAAGATATTGTAAGGTTCCTGGAAAAATGATTGAAGTCTTGTTTTTAAGTTTCTGGTATTATTCAAACCACAGAAAGTTTTAAATTTTAATTTAAATCAAATTATAATTATTATTTTACAGAGGAAAATAGACTACAGCGCCGTGACCCGAACAATGGGCCTCTATATTTCCAGTATAGCGCTCTAACCAACTGAGCTACACTGAAGAATAATGTCCTCAGTCAGTAACGATACCTAGTCCCGAATTAAGCTTTCAATTTTCCACAAGTCTAGCAGTCGCGATTTTCGACAGTAGAACTAAACCGAGAAATATCGCTTATAATTATAAAGTACCCGATTAGTACCTGTACCTTGTACAATCAATTTGAAATTTAATTTTTATGTTTTTGGTAGTATTCTCACTACGGAAAGTTTTAAATTTTAATTTAAATCAAATAATGAATTATAAAAATATAGAGGCCCGTGGTTCGTGTCTCGGCGCCGGAGTCAATTTTTCTCTGTCTGTATTATCCCATTGTTATTAATAATAATTATAATTTGATTTAAATTGAAGTCATGTTATGGACATGGGTATTTGGGTATATCAGCTAAAAGAGAGTTTTGGAGACTTCACTACAAATAAATAACCTAATTCTAAGTAACTTCAATAAATGCTATTACTATAATAATTACACCACTTAAGATTTTGGTGACTTACATCAAATGGATCAAGTCATCAGAGAAGGAGATGGTTTGAACTTGGTTGAATATTGGAGCAAGAAGTGGAGGAAGTATAGGCTCTAAAACCAACCCATTATGGTTTAAACAGAATAAACAGGTCTAAATAAATATAATTAAAACCAACCTAATAAACCAATTCATTCTTTGCTTTTCTTGATCTTTTTATCTTTTTATTTTTATTTAATGAAAATTAATAGTAAAACGTTAAATTTAAATGATTAGGTGTGGAAACATTAATTAAATTCAGAGTTAATGAATTTTCAAAGTCTTTTGTTGTTAGTTCATTCAAAATTTCAAAATCGAATTTTTTCATCACAATACTTTCTCTTTATACACTACATATAGTATATAAAGAGAAAGTATTCTTTATATACTACATATTTATGATTAAATGAAAAATGAAGGTATAAAGTCGATACCAGATTTATTACTATTTTACGTCACTCAAATTGATGTCATTTTAAGGATAAAATATCTAACTACACCTTAATATGCTTCCCACCTACTGCTTAAAAACATTACTGTCATACTCGCACTTCAACAGTGCTTTATCAATTTAACTTGCCATAATATAATTTGACAGTAAATCAGTAAACATCAAGCACAGTTTTTTTACAATTATATTAACTTTTAGGTTGCTGTACAAAGTACAAAAATAAACCATATATAACGGCTCTGTCTGTCTGTCCGTTGCTTGTTTCAATTAATATTTTCAAGATGGCGGCCAATATGGCGGGTGACTAAAAAAAATGTTTTTATAGTCACCATGACATGTTATACATCAAATTAAAGGTCTTGAAAATATAGAAAAAGAATGTGCAACTATTACACTTAATAATAATTTTAACTTAATCGTACAGAAACCGGTGATTATCGCCTCACGTACTTACGTAAAGCTCGCCTTTCTTGTTAACTTAATTTAACATATTTAAATATAATATTTATTAAAGATGTTCAGCATGACTCTGAATAAAACGATCTTAAAAGGATCTTATGGGATATTTTACGCTGAAAAATTAGAAGAGCAAATGTTCCTAACCAACAACATAATCAAAAATGTATCAGACACTTTAATGAAAATCAGGATTATATTGTACAGAGATGGTATTGGTATCATTTGATGTTGAATTCGATGCTTTAAAGGAAAATGATAAGCAGTGCAGCGTAGATTCGTATGAACTTTAAGAATAAATGAAGTTAAGGGAGCTATATGATTGTTGTGAAGAACGAAAATATTTTTGTCTCCAATTTCAAAAAATTCCAAGATAGTAATCCGTTTCAGATATCAGGGAACATATTTTCTTCTGCGTCTGTCCCTCTGTCGCTCAATGTTTGCAAACCAAATTATCTTAAAATATGTAATATAATATACACATATACAGAGGAAGATTACATTTTAATCGATATAGCAGTGTCGAATTGGAGAAAAGTACAAGATATAAAGGTATAGGAGCTGAATTGTAGCAGCTTCAAGCCTAGGTGTACTGCTGCAGTGTGGACGACAATTATCTAAGGAATAATAGAGCAAGGAGTAACAAAGGAAACTATACTAGACTCCTAGTCTTTGGGGGAAGGGAAACGTGAAACAATGGAAGGAAGTCTCTCACAGCAAGCCTTCCTACCAAGAAACACATTACAATCTTAGAACCATACAAGCACTAGGATACATACTAACAACCCTCAGCCACCATCCATATTAAGTCCAAGTAGACTTGCGACTTGCACATTCCATAAAACACTTCAAGTACAATCACTAAACTTTAAGCCTTCAATTGAGTTCAAGTAAATAACGCTAGCTCACCAGCATCAGCTTAGAATCTGCAAGTTTTTCAATTGCATGACTCCTTATTTACTGGTATTGATTGCAGAAGCCATTAATTTTTTTCCATTTAAATTTGAAAAGAAAGGAAACTTCTGGAAAATATTGCTAGTATGAGTAAAATAGAACAAAAACAGTGTAGGAACATGACGAAATTCGTCTATTTATCTAAAATTCTGTACTTCTTTAGATTGTTACTCCCCTATGTATTTTTAGAATATAAATGACTTTATTAAGGCAAAGTGATGTTTAGTTTAATGTACTTTGGGACAAAGGAATATCACACTCCTGCTTTTATAAGTGGATATAGGAACAACCTAAAGTAGAACATTCTGTACACCTTCTTTAGATTGTTACTCCCCAATGTGATTTTAGAATGTACATGACTTTGACTAAGTAACTATTAAGACAAATTGATGTTTAGTTCAATGTACTTTAGGACAAAGGGATATAACACTTCTTGCTTTTATAAGTGGATATAGTAACAACCTAAAGAAGAACATTACGTACACCTTCTTTAGATTGTTACTCCCCAATGTGGTTTTAGAATATACATGACTTTGACTAAGTAACTATTAAGACAAAGTGATGTTTAGTTCAATGTACTTTGGGACAAAGGGATATAACACTTCTTGCTTTTATAAGTAGATATAGTAACAGTCTAAAGAAGAACATTCCGTACACCTTCTTTAGGATGTTACTGCCTTCGGTTTTTATTAAGAGGACTAACAGTCTAAAGAAGAACATTCCGTACACCTTCTTTAGATTGTTACTTACCACTGTTTCTTTAAGGGGGAGTATCAATCTAAAAAAGTGCCCGAAATTCGTCTTGGCGGTAAAATTGAGTAGAAGAATTCTTGGCTGTAACGCCCCCAATATTATAGGAGGTGCAACAATGTTTTATAGTAGGGAAGAGGGATAAATAGTCAATTTTAAATGTAATTATTACTTCAACAAATTGAAGTAAGGTGTACGCATACTATCTTATAATCAAATAAGAAAATTTTCAGATCAACTGAATCGTTCCTGTTGGGATCCATATTGAGAAAACTAATGAGGCTGAACAAGAATCTAATGATAAAACCATAAAGATGAAGAATCAAGTAATAATAATGATAATAAATGAAAGCTACGGATATTTGAAATAAATTAATTTAATTTGGTTAAGGTCCCAAGTGTATGATTGAATCTGCAATGAAAACCATCATATAAGGATGATTGACGATTAGGAATGATTCAATCAACCTGAAAATGGTACCAATCGATTCAAACTCCAAACAGGTAACTTCTACAGAAATCGCAAGAGCCGACAAAGTTAAGGTTAAGAGACAACTAAAAAGCTCTTCATAAGATGGTTTAGATTATTGAAGTTCTCAAAATACTTTACGGAAGTAACTTTAAACTTCGCAAATTAAACTGAGAGAATTCGAAATATTTATACCTATACCTGTTTAAAATGATAAGAAGAAAAAAAACAAACTTTTGCAGACCAAATCGAAGTAAACCTTAAACAATGAGCGTAGAATGTTTAAAATTTCAAGTGCGTCGTTGGAATTTCTTCCATGAAAATTAATGCCGGTAAAAGGTCTTATTCAAGAAACCAATGGCGAACTGGGCATGAGCCAAAAGTGGATCCGCTTGTGTATAAAAAATCATAGCCTTTAGGTCTTAGGTTTACTAACTGTTCGCCACTGAGTCTATACAACGTACAACACAACTTACAAACACAAATAGCTGTAAAATGAACGACTGCGAAACTAAAGGACGAAATAATTCTCATGGGAAAACAATAAAGGTCAAGGGAACTTCATAGTCGTAGCAGTTTGATCCTAAGAAGCAAAATGTGAGACTCGAATCATCAGTATTTACTTCTAAAAGTATACTAAAATGTCCGGTTGAACTTTTGATACACGGTGCGGTCGAGAATCGCTTGGCAGCAAGAGATTATATCCCTTTGTCTAACAGTACATTTGTATGATTTATATACAAATATTTATTATTATTTATTATTATTATTATTATATATTATTACTTTATAATTATTATTATCTTATTTTTTATGTTTTCTATACTTCTATATCAGAATGATGTCTTTTAATGTCATAGGTCTCGTAGTTCTCCAATAGACCTCTCTATAGAACTTGTCAAGCTTTTAACTTCACNATTATTTATTTATTATTTATTTATATACAAATATTTGAGTGATTATATATTATGCATGATTTGTACATAAGAGACTTGATATCATATCCCTTTGTCAAAATAATACTTTCCAGTAAGACCTGCACACTTTTCTAAACTCACAGCACCGTATTCCTCAGTTTTACCAAATGTAGTACGTTAAGTTGTTAGCCATTACATCAAAGATTAGTCTGTTTTATGTTTCAGTTCCATATTGGATAAGCAATCGTATTTTACATGAGATAAGAAAGAGCGCTTCATCATTAAAAAAAAAATTAAAATAGTTAATGCTTACTTCATTTACTTAATACGTTTCAATTAAGAACGATGAGAATATTCAACATACCTGGAACAAACAATAACAACAAAATGATTAGTCAATTGTTAATTATAGTAGGTCATTTAAATAAACTGATAATTTCTCTAGTGATAACCATAAGAATGTGATAACAGGTAAGTTTAATTGCAATGTTATAACGCATAAAAATATCCTGCCAATTGGTGTGACACATAGCTTTATCAAGTCCTGTTATAGGTGGTTAGAGGTGGTTAATGGTCAATTGGTCAATTTGGCATAGTAGAAATTGGTTGTTTGGACCAGGTTTTGAATCCCAGTGGGGTCACACTTATTTTTATTCAAAATTAAATGTGCAGAGTTACATATAAATGTTGATAAAAATATTGAACGACCGACAGATACAGATACACGAGCCCAAAAATGTTCCCTATAATCTGAAACAATTCCTGTCAAAAAAAGAAGTTCATTCGTAGACAAAAATACCATTCCTTACAATGATTACAAAACTTCTGTTCTCTTCGGTAAGCTCGGAAGCCAAAGTAAAATTTGAAATAAAGAGCTTTACAATAAGTAAATGAGTATTACAATTATTAGTTATTAAGTATAGGCTCCAAAGGAATTTAAAAGAAAATTCGGCTAAATAAATATAGAATATCAAATTTGGGTACATTGATTAGCCCTGTTATGGTTTAATAATATATTAGTTGTATCTACCTTAGAATTGGAAGAGCTAAGAGAAATCGAAAATTGGTCTTTATTAAGCATTGAGCTATTTAATAATCGTATAATTTTGCTTTTGAGTATTTATTCACTATGGTTTAAAAACGTCACAAATGATGTAGCAAACTAAATGTGCAAAACCGATGAACTGAACTAAATTCATCAACTGATTCAGTAAACTAAGAGTCTTAATAACAATCAGTGAACTAAAAGTTTAAATAGGGCATCAACTGATTCAGTAAACCAAGAGTTCTAACATCAATCAGTGAACTAAAAGTTTAAATAGGGCATCAACTGATTCAGTAAACCAAGAGTCAAAAAACTACTTTAGCTGATCCAGCTGGACTAATTCAGACGCAAAACCCTGTACAGTGTTGCAAATAATGTATAAAATAATAATCGTGACATGTTTATAAACATCTAAACTTAACATAAATTTAAGGTTAGTACAGAATAGTTAAGATAATGTAAATTACAAGCTGTTAACCTCATTTTAATTTCCAAGTAATTCAGCTGGGAAACTAATTAATTAGCTAAATCATTTGACTAATTACCATAAATCAGATTTTAATCTAATCGGGAGAATTTCCAACAGAATCAAATAGAGTATTACCTGCTCTTCAAGGTAATTATTTTTTATGAATAAATTAATTATATATCTATTACTGTAAGAGCTGAATTTACGAGAGTTTTTTTCTTACAATTAAATGACTTGAAATTCTGATTTAATATTCTCCTTAAATAATTAATTATCTTACAAATTGAGAATAATCGACAAATTAAAGGGAGGAAAAGGTTTAGAATTGATCTTTAAGATCGAAATTAAACAAAACGTAATTATAGGAAATAATTTAATAATTAGAAGATATCTTGCGACACTAACATATTTAAACTAGAGATTTTCCCTCCTTTTTTCAAGATTTTAGTTACCTTCAACTTTTAGGAACAGCTGATTAGATTTCAGTCTTAATTCGTGCCTTAGTTCATTAATCAGTGTTGCCAAACAAGCAAGATTCTTGTTAACAAGGTTAAGTAAGAATCACTGCTCAGTTTATAACGTCGATTTGGATTGATTTATTCAGGTAAGGATACAAGTAGATTTTCAGCTCTCTCTGCGTACTAAACAATGTTAACATATTGCGAATTTACTACTATCTGATGTGCCGAAAACACTAAAACATTTATGTTTCACTTATACACACAAACAAATATTGCTTGTTTGCTTCCGAGCTTCCCCAACAAAATCATTAAAGGGATAAAAAGAACGAATACATTTCATGTCCCTAAATTGTGAAACACGCTTTGAAAATATTCCAAACAATTACATTTGTTGAATTTTGCTTCTGAAGCTGAAGTTAACGTGGGTAACGAAAGCGGTGTGGTTAATCTAATAACAATTTTTGTTTATGTTTCCGATTCAAAAAGACATCAGGGAATATATTATAGTCTTTTGACTGTCTGTCATACAATATTTTTGCCAATAAAATTTGATTGCTATAGGTTACAATTCGCCTATTGTAAGTCCCATATAAGTTTCAACCTTCTGCGACCATCCCTTGCTCCCACATTTTTTTAAATTGTCTACACCTAATTTAGCTAAATTCAAGTTTTATTCAAATTCAATTTTTTACAAAAAATCGAAACAATTTTGACATTTATAATAATAGAAGGGGACAAAAAAACAAAAATAAATTAGAGAATATAATAGTTCGCAAATGCATAGCATTGTTACGATGTAGAAAGCGAGGAAGCTATGTGCCACAATAATTGGCAGACTAATTTTAATTTAATTTTATACTAATCATAATTTTCATTATCTTCGGAAATATATATTTTGTGAAATTTTTACCTTTTTAGGGAGTCGAAAAGTGTGATTAACATTATGTACCTCACAAATTAGTCTATACAGGTTTAAATAAGGGCATCAACTGATTCAGTATGTAATACTAGTATTTAAATAAAAGTATGTAATACAAACACTTGCCCGAAATTTGTACTATAAGTCCTTGATATGTTTATGCATTATAGTTGTGAGTCATCATGCGGCAAGCTTTTTGTTTCTAAAAACACGCTTTTAATTTTTTTTTTTTCTCATAGCAATCACGGTTATTCAGTATTTTTACAAGAAAAGTCGTAATCAGTGTGAATTAGAGTAGGTGATCCTAAAATTTGATTTTAATGTTTTTTTATTCGTACTGAGTTCAAGTGCCAAATTTCAGCTCGAATAGATGACCGGATGAAGGGTTAATTAGTGCAAAGATTTAAACGAAGAACGACAGACAACAAAATTAAAATGCTACAATTTCACGTTAATAAAATCGCATAAGAGATTTAAATTAATATATCCATCTAGTAGAATTGTAGTAAGGTGTAGTGAGAGCGAAGAGAGGAATCTAATCACTCCTAGAGGATGTTGTTATCAAGTTATCAATGGACCGAATGATAACACTCATAACTCCCTTATCACTTATCAAATACAAACTCGTCTTATTATCTCCGGATACACCAAAACTAAATTTTTTACTCCACTTATTACATTTTATTCATAGACATTTAATCTCGAAGACATATAATTTTATACAAATAATTTGAAAACATGTTATAATATATATATATAT
>KZ651074.1:643421-654675 GCA_001010745.2 Gerris buenoi | reverse complement strand
TATATATATATATATATATATTTTCTTCAGAGTATTGTGGCAGAAAAAAAGCAATATTGTCGGTAAAAAAGCCCCTTCGAAAATAAATGAAAAAATACGATATAAGTGCGACGGACAGACAGACACATGACCCTTAGCATAAGGGTTTCGAAGAGGATCTACAAAACCCTAAATATGATAAAGATAGTATTAATGATCGAAAAAATTAATTAAAAAAAAATAAATTAATTAATTAATAAATAAAAAAAGTCCAGTCATGCGTCATGCACCATGACTTAATGAGCGAATTTTCAAAGACATCTTCGTATTATTGGCTTATGCTGATATAGAAAAATTTCGGTTTAGAATTTGCAAGGGTGAATAAATAAAAATAATTTTTGGGTTCACACGGGTACGGGGTACAAAAGTCAAAATAGTATTTACCCTTCAAGATGCACATCGTTGGACAGCTCTTTAAGAGTAATTGTTGTTATGTACACTTTCATCATATTTTCGTATAAAAGGGGGTTAAAATGAGAAAAAACGCTTTTACGCTATTTTTGACCCTTAATTGTCAAAATGTGACCCCTACATGAACTCCAAAAATTCTGTCCGACGAACTTATTCAATTTAACGACGATAAATTTACGAATTCTTAAATATGGGACGATCTGTAGGCTACTTCCGATAAACCATCTAAATTTCTTCAAAATCGGATGAGTACTTTTAAACATGTAGGTGGTTCGCAATATTGACGGACAGACTGACAGACAAGACATCAAAAATGTTTTCTTATGTCTGTCTGTATATTAAGATATAACATTCACAAAGTCACAAACTATTAAGTTAAGAAAAGCTTAATTTCCATTATCGACTCTAAATATTGGGACCAAGGCCTTGTCACATATTTAGAGTAGTTAATTTAACTTAACTCGCAGACATTAAAGAACTTTTATAAATTTATGAATTTTTATTATAATGGAAAAAAGTGCAAAAGGAAAGGATTCATGTTTTAGTTTAAATTTTATATGTAAAAAGCAACGACTCGGAGATACGAGGTCGTCTTAGCGTCATTACCATGCTAAGAAGACTATATCGTTACAAGGCAAGGCTCATTTGCCTAGGCAGTTAACATTAGGCTACATAACATTTATGTTTTAAGTAAACACTCGGCTATCATTCATATAAAAGTTTTATGAAAAAGCATCACATTTTTTTTGGTAAGTAGAGTTATAACATAACATCAGTCTACATTATGTAAACAAAGTATATGAGGTGTACAGTGCACATGAACCATATTAAGTTTCTTTTCCTTAAAAAACGTTTATTTAAATATAAAAGGAAAATGTTGAAATGAATATTATGTTATTTTGGGTGGATTATTAGATTTTACTATCCTGCTAACCATCTTCATCCTAACCACCGTAATGGTTCAGGTAATTTTCATATTGTAGTCATACTAGTCATACATACTCGCTATCCACATATTTGTGAAATCCCGACGAGTAAATATTTAAACCGCACACACGTTAAAAAACCACATTATAAAAAAATTATAAGTTACGTCAGTTGGTTACTTTTTAAACTTTATACATAAATGCAAAATCGCTATTTTTACTCTATTTTTTTTAAATTTTTTAAGTAGAAAAATTTATAGTTAAGTTCTAAAAACCAGGTTTTTTAACTTTTTTTTTTCTTTTTTTTTCTTTTGGGGTTTAGTCCCGTTCGACCGCTTATTAGGTCATTACAGGACTACTTTTATTTGGTTTTATTTTTTAAATTAATAGATTTATTAGATCTTTCTAAATTCCTGATAATATATTTTATGATTATTGCAATTTTATTTGGGAAAGAATCAACTTCTAAAAAGAAGAAGAGCTAATAAGAACTTTGCCATAAAATTTAACGAAACAAATAAACATTTTTACTGATCATAGTTTCTATCTTACGTATAATCCCATAGATAGGTTGCAATTGACACTTTTTATAAGCTTTTATTTATTGATTTTTTTTAAGCATTTATTTTTTATTAACTATTTGGAATCTAATTCCAATTTTTTTTCCTTTTTACAAGCTTTTATTTAACTTGCAATGTTTGTATGTATGTATGTATGTTCGGGTCAAATCTTGCAACTGAATTTTAAAGGAGTTATCCTCAACCAATTAATGTTTGGATGGCAATTCATGGTTAGCTGAGTGACGTCATTCTTAATCCAATATGACGAGCAGCACAAGATGGCGGAATAGTAATGTTTTAAACACGCCCATGATATGGGTATCAAATAAAAGGGTTTGCTGAGAATAATACGAATAAACGCTTGTTATTTAAAATATTTTTATATAATCAACTTATTTTATACTTATTTCAGTTCTGTTCTTCTCTAAAAACTAGTGTAGGATTGAAAATTTCGTTTTTAATCGTGAAATATATTTTACAAATATATTTTTCCTTTTTCAAATCTTTTATATAATCGAGTAGTGTCCCAACATCTTGCGACGGCAACGGCGACGACTCACCTCTAAATGATTCATAACGTTAAAAATTGATGCGCCATAAGCTGGGATTGAACCAGTGACTTCCAACACATGAGGCTCTACCACTGAGCCACCACCTTGCACTGAAGCTACTAGCATAAAACTTACTATTTAAACAGTAAATATCTATTTAAATTTTTTGACCATATTTTATTCTGCCCCTTGTCACGGGCATAACGGATAATTATTTATAATAGAAGTTATTAATTTGATTAATTTTTCAAAAAAAAATGTTGATTTACCTGTTAGTTTGCGATGATTATGTGAGATCTTGTGATCAAATACTCCGTGAGAATTTTGTCTTTCACTTGAAACTGTAAGAAGATAACTTTACTAACTCAGTGACTGAAGCGAGCAAAGCCAAGCCAACTAGAGTTAATGTCACTTTATCAATAGTGATAAGAACAACGCCTACACACCTTCACTAGAACCATCCACTAACACCCTGCAACAGACAAATAAAACAGCATTAGATACAAGAATAATAATAAGAATGATAACAGAATAATTTTACTTCAATATCTATTTATAATAATAATTGGAGTAATTAATAATTAGCAATTATAAAGGAAAAAAGAAAAGTGGCCATGGTGCTGAGTTTTTGATGGATTTTTACATTGACATAATGGATCTTTCTCTATGACATAATGGAACTTTCACTGACATAATTTCACTTTTAATAAGATCCAAACACAAGCAAAGTTTCATGTATTTTATATATTTAACAGTTAAATTACAAGATATAAAGAGCTTTTTATATAAGTTTTTAAATTTCCTGTTGACTAAATAAAAAATCATAAATTTTTCATATCATTAAAAAAATGTCATGTCAAAAAAATAAATAAAAAAACTTGCACATTTTTTTCCGTATTAACTTTGTACTTTGTACACAGCAAAATGTGCTGAAAACGAATTAAATTCTGCTGAAAGATGGCTAAAAGTATTAAAATAATGCATTGTAATCGTGTTCTGAGCTATTCTAAAAGTTTCAAATGTCTAGCCACACGGGATGTTAGTTAAAAATCAATTGCAAGATTTGACTGGACAAACAAACAAACAAGAAAGCAAGCTAATAAAAACTTAGTAAAAATAAACGGAGGTTATCACAGACGGACAGACAGAATTAAGGAGAGCCCAATTAAAATAATTTCTCAAAAACTTGATTAAACAAATTCTAAAATGTATTTTTAATTCGAATCTAACGATTATTATATTTGCCGTTTTCCCGGGAAATATCTAGTTCCTGTTCGACTCCCCGTCGAGGAGAAGTTATTTTTATGAAGAATTTTGATGAAATGTTTAATAATAATTAAATTTACCAACGAAAACTAATTACCAACGGAAAACTAACTAACTATACTAAAACTGAAAACACTGGGCTAAGTAATTATGAACTCGTATATGAGAAAGTTTGTCTATCGTACCGATGTTTTAATAGTGAAATCACGTACATATTTTAACTCACTAATTTTATACAAAAAAATAATTTTCTCAAAAATAAACATGAAGAAATATAGATCAGGTTTATATTCCTAATCAAATACTCTTCTCATAGAAAAATAACTATTGAATTAAATCTCTCATGAGAAATTACCGTGATAAAAGGGTTTTCAGACACAGAAAAAACACGCTACAAAAAATAAAATTGAGTTCAAGGATACTTAATGTGCGTAAATCCGTTAAAATCCTGCCGTAATAGAAAAATAAATTGTATTTGATATTTATAAATTCTATTTAATAGAGAGAAAACTCAAACATTCGTAATTGCCACTAGATACGAGTCCTTTTTTTTCCTCCGATAAACATTTTTAAAAAAAACTTGTTTCAAATAAACATAGATTTTTTTATTTATTTATTCAAATTATAGATAGAATTGATATAGAAGAGGATTTGTACCAGAAGTAAGTATATTTTTAAAAATGTAAAACAACAAAAAGGGGAGAGGGGGAAAAAAGGTTAAAATTGAGGAGTAAGGGGGGAGGGTTGTTGCAGATATTCAAGGTTTCCTGCTTGTAGCTCCAGGGGGGTTCCAGGGTCATCGTAAATCGTAACAAACCTCCCCCCTTTCTAGACCCATTCACAGACGACTCAATGGGGGGGAGGGGGCACGTGGCAGCCATTAAACTCTAGGGAGAGAGCTTTAACCTCTAGGCCCCGCCAAATTCAAATGTGAATTATGCAGAATATGTTGCAAGCCTACCTTCAAAGCAAGCCTCTTTCAATAATTGAACGAGCGCAGTGACTTCATTTCAGAGAAAAAAAAATCTCTGTTTGACTTAACGATAACTGACGTACAAATAGACCAATTGTACGAAATTCGACAATCAGGTGCATCATAGCATTTAGAGCTGCATACATTTTGGAAAATATCATACTTAATATTTTCGGCAAACTTCTCATTAATCGAACCATCCAGGACAAGTAAATTATGAATATTTAAAGTTGGTGACCAACATTAAAAAAGATTTAAGGCCCCCATACACGGTCAAAATGTTTGCGCAAACATTTTGACCGTGTAGTGCATGGGGCTGTTGGATGTTTGCGCAAACATGATGATTGACGTGTATGGCCTAAATTTGCCCGAAATCAGGTTTGCGCAAAATGTTTGATGGTGTATATTTAATTAATTTTATCTTATCAAGTTGCGCATGATTTTAAAGCTCTGGAAGAGTAGAGAGAGGAAATATACATAATATGACATTATTTTCAAAATAGCCGCCACAAATAACCGAAACAAAATATGAAATATGATATGATAATTTAATATAAAATTAATGTTCTTTTTTAGTAGGGAATAATTTTCGTTACACCGATCCCCCTTATATTCTTTTTATATAATTTTTTATGACCCACAGTAGTTATTTAAATATTAATAGTTACTATTTAATCGATTTATAACTAATAAATAATATTTTCTTTATGGCACCGAAGCAAATAATTATATAAGCGTAAAATATATGTGTAAATAAATGTGTGTGTAAAATATATGTAAAATAAATGTGTAATATATGTGTGTAATTATAAAGTTTGTTTCAAATGATATTTTTCATTTTTTATTACATATAACAGGAAGAAATGTAAAAGTATTATTTCAAAGAAACAAACAACAAAATAATTACACATCCCATCAAGATGTAGGAGATTGAGGAAAATTAATCGAAAAAATTTGACTGAGTTTCATTAGAATATTTGTTATTTTATAATATGAACGATCATAAAAATTATTATATTATATTTATGATAGATTAGAAAATATTTGTAATTAGATAATATTAATGATTTAAGAAATGCTGTGTAAGAAAATAAATAAATAATATTATTGGATTTTTAAGATTGAATGGAGATGCGATACGCTAATTTATAAGGTTCGTCTTTATGTATCGGATATTGTTGGTTATTATCGTAAAATTATTTAATATAATTAAGATTATTTATTATAAATAATCATTTTTTAATAAAATAATCGTCTTTGCTTAGTTAAGCATCATTGAGAGATATTTTAGGGGTAATGAGTAAGCGTTTTTATATTTAAAAATTTATTTTTAGAACTTATTATTAAGAGCGTTGTTGTACAAACGAAAACGTGTTTTTGTCTAATCTGAAAATAGAAGGTAAAAATGTCTTTCTTGTAGAGTCGATTGTTCGGATTGTTTTACGGAATAGACCCCCTTTTACTAAAAAAAAAAAATGAGAGGAATAAATGCGGTCGAAGAAATTGAAGGGCGGCAGTAACCTTGTTATAGTAGGGGGCGGCAAGTGTGTAGGGCTGAAGCGGGGGTGTAAGGGCTCGCTTCGGATCGATGACCTGCGCATGCGTACTAGGACGCTTTAAAAGCTACCGGGGTTGCGGGGGTGGCCCCAAAGCTATGTAGCACAGAATAGCAACCTTTCAGGGGCAAGGCCTTCATCAAGGGTATAAGCAACCCTTAAACACCCCCTACAGCACGACGCACCCCAAGGACAAACGTACGTCGAGATGGAAAGAGCACTTCGATACCGGCATCAAGTGCGCAAGACAAGAACAAACTCTGAAGAGGTGGGGGTAGAGAAGGGAGGTAAAGGTCACACGTGGAGTCTCTTTAGGGCGGAGGGTGGGAAATCCACGTGGGGTGGGTTAGAATCCACGTGGAATTTCTAACCGGGAAACACCGCTAACAAAAAAGACACCCAACTTTTTTTAAAACGAGTTCAAACCCTGATTAAACACCGGGCCAGTTCCACGAGGATTTAGGTTTACCTGCCTTCACTCACCACTACTTTAAACCGATCTAGAAAATACAGGAAGAAAAACTAATGAATATTACAAACAAAATTGGACCTAATCAGGGCTTAACACAGTTTGAATGCGGAAATACAAACACGTGTAACCCAAATAGGACATTTTTACAACAAAAAAAAGTCCTAGATAATACATTTCACTTAATGAACTATATACAAATCAGCAAATATATCAATAAAATTCAATTAAAAGGCAATTAATTATTAATATATTTTTTTTACAAAATAATAATTAATGACAACATGCACAAAGATTAAAATCATATTCATTTTTTTTTTTTTATTTAAGAAGCAGATCTCCCAAATAAATTGGTCTACTAAGGAGGATTGATTTTCACGACCGCATAAAGAAAAGAAAGAGACTATTACAAGCGCATGCGCAAGTTTAACAACCGATTTTTTTTAAAATTTAGAGCCTTCAAAGTTTTATATTTATTTAAAAATGGTTAGAGCAGTTGTTATACCCAACCATTTTCATTGGGGAGAACACAAATATATTTTATAAACAGCAAAATATGAAATAAATATACCAGTACAAATTACAACCTTCTTGAATAAAATTGTAGGACAATATAAGTATTAAATCAGAATGCTTATTTCTTGTAATGTTTTTCTGTTTCCTTGCTTGTTTTTTACCTTGTTTCTTTGTTATTTTGTTTGCATGTTGTTTTTTAATTTTGTTTAATTATTTCTTCGTTAGTTTTTCAGTTACCATGTTTCTGTGTAATTTTGTTTGCTTGTTGCTTTGTTATTTTGTTTGATTATTTCTTCGTTAGTTGTTCAGTTACATTGTTTCTTTATTTTGTTTGCTTGTTGCTTTGTTAGTTTAATTATTTCATCATTAGTTTTTTAGTTACCCTGTTTATTTGTTATTTAGTTTGCTTGTTGCTTTTTTTAATTAGCTTGTTTCTTTGTTATTTTATTTGCTTGTTGTTTTGTTAGTTTCTTTGATTACTTCTTGGTTAGTTTTTCAGTTACCTTGTTTCTTTGTTATTTTATTTGCTTGTTGTTTTGTTAGTTTGTTTGATTATTTCTTCGTCAGTTTTTCAGTTACCTTGTTTCTTTGAAATTTTGTTAGTTTGTTAGTTTCTTTGATTACTTCTTGGTTAGTTTTTCAGTTACCTTGTTTCTTTGTTATTTTGTTTGCTTGTTGTTTTGTAATTTTGTTTTATAATTTTAATGTTAGTGAAATAAAGTTTTTCTGTTATCTTGTTTCTTTTTTTTGTGTTTTTCTGTTTGCTTTTATGTTTTTTCTATTTGCTAGTTTCTTTGCAGATAATTCTTTTTACTTATTTCTTTTGGTTAGTTAGATTATATATTTTTTGTTATATGATTTTCCTTTAGTTTCGCCTGAGTATGAAGAAGAGTTTGCAATTTTGTTTGATAATTTCAATGTTAGTGAAATAAAGTTTTTCTGTTTTCTTGTTTCTTTTTTTTCGTGTTTTTCTGTTTGCTTGGATGTTTGTATTTGCTAGTTCCTTTGTAGTTTACTCTTTTTAATTGTTTCTTTTGGATAGTTAGATTTTATGTTTTTGTTTTATATGTTTTTCTGTTAGCTGAGTATCTAGAAGAGATATAAGATATCAAAGCAGAAGGATTTCCATTTCCTGAATTAGAAAACATACATATTCATTCCAACTGATTTTACCTCTACCTCATATTTCCATTTTATTAAAATATTAATCCTTGCGTCTGATACAAATTAAATCCAATCTCAGTACAGAACTGAATTATTCCCTTTTATCATTTCCCCGAGAAAACCGAAAACCTCATTATAGTGCAAAACGTTTAAAGGGGAGCTAATAAAATATTAGTTATAACAGTCCCTCTCAAAACAGTGAATAATTATTATTGTTTCTCAAATGAAAATTAAGTTAGTCAACTTGTAACGTAGGTGTAATTGTTTTTTAAACACCGGTTTTTTTTTTAACTAAGCTATTATATTTTTAGCAGAGTACCAAAGAAAGAACAAAACTATAAAGGAATATTGCAACATAAAAAAAATCTGCAAGTAGGCGATGATAAACTACTCACAAGAACTTAAATGACACATTTGACTTTGAAGTAATATTTAGTTGACGGAAAACTTTGTTAATAACATGTCGTTTGAAGTTTTAACTAAAGTAAAAAAATACTCTGGACAATTAGTGTGGCACATAGCTTACTCACATCCTATCATGTACTTTTGTAAATTTGTCTCACTGAATAGATGAAGTTAGAATTCTTTTCCGACCTAAAATTCCAATTTTAAATTTGAAGATCTCGTTTACGCGAACGTTTGCACGTAAACGCTTCGACGGATAACGTTGTCCACGAAATCGTCCTGGGCATTGTTAAATTGAACATGGCTACCAAATTTTATCAAAATCGGTCAACGTTTACTCAAGTTATCGTCACGCCAAGGATTGACACTGACAGACAGACAGACACGAGACTAAAAATGCTCCCTGATGTTAAAAAAAAAAACCCTAAAAAATAGGGTTATTATACAAAGACAAAGTAAAGATTTTTGAGATCACACACCTCATCGAGATTACCACTTATACTTATGATACTTAACTTATTGATACTTTATGCGACTGCCAAGAGTCAAGAATACGTTTAAGACAATGCCAGCTATAGGCACAGGCAAAGCAGAGAGAGGCGCCAGACTGAAACGATACAATCTGAAGTTAGAACAACGGTCAGTTTCATGTCACTGAACATACTAATTGACTTACTTTGAATTCCTGCAGTTGCCATTGGAGCATAGGCTATCCAATAAGAAGCGCCATCTAATTCTATTTGCTCGCTACTCTAGGTATTTTTCTTGTAGTTGTCCTTCGACCTTCTTAGCATCTTTACAATGTTTGTCTAGCTCTGTTAAGAGTTCCCTAAGGATTACAATCAATTAATTGCTTCTTAATAGCATTGTATGGTTTTTTATATGCGTGAGCAGTTCGTATACTTTTCTTAAAAAATGTTCTCAAGGTAGGATTCTAATTATAATTAAAATTTACTCAGCATGTTTATTGAATTGATTGCATTCAGAGCTTGTATTTCTTGAACACTTTGAACTGCAGCAATATAAATATGGGCTCATACAAATCTACTAAATAGTTAACGATATTAGAACTCAGTTCAAAGGTTCAATTTTGTTTTGTACTTTATAATACTTTTTTACCACACAACGGTTTATTCAGCTGATGAAGGAACTAACCCCGTTTTATCTATTAAAAATATAGATGTAAAAGCCCATTGGAAGGCCTAGATCCTGCATGGGCTGTTGTACCACTTTTTTTTTTTTTTAATTTTTACAAGGAAATTTAAATCGAATGAACGACAGGAAATATAAAACCCCACTGCTAGGATCTAACAACTAAAATTGAAAATAAAACCCACAACAACCGGAAAGCAGATGCGGCTAACTGTATGAGAAAGAAGGAACGATTGCAACTCGCAATGCTGCCACCGTTCCACCCGCACTCAAAATTCCCTTTTTCATCCCAGAAAATAATGAAGGGAGGATTTGTATGGCGAGCATTCCCCGCCCCGTCACCCGCAGGATATGGTTACCATGGTAACCCTTGGAGGGAGAGGCCCATGGGAAAAATAAGCCCTTCGGCATGGTCCGGGTGCACCATCCACGTGGACTGGCAGTTTCCACTGCCGATATTGAAGGGATGCCGAACAAAACTAACAGATAGGGTAATCATGATTACCAACTGGGGAAGTCATCTGTAAAGGGACAGGTGACAGCTGTAAACGTAGCAGCAATACATTAATGCATTTGCACATTTACTGCACTCATTGAAAAATCTCCCCCTATGCACATATCATCACCCTAAACAAACCAATAAAAACAGGTTTCTCTTTTCTGTTATTTTTATTTACAAAAACAACGTTTAAAAAGCATAGAAATCATATCATCACATCTTTTGTGATGAAACCCTGTGGTAAACCCATGTGGTAAAACCCTTTGTACATTTTGCCACCTATATCCTACAGCAAAAGTCCAAGTTCCACCAGGTGTTTGTATTTGAACACAAAATCATTTGAAAGATTCTCAAATCTCATACTTCATTTGAATATGGAGTTCTTGATTTACATTACAAATATAAAATTAAAAAACTCTAAAATAAATCAAGACACTCCTTATAAAGCTAAGTTATTCTTTGACACGCACAGTTCTAAGTGAGTGTATATTTAGCTATAACTATACCTATAGTTAAATTGCTACCAATAGCAAATAATTACTTGAAGCTTCTAAACATGTCGATACTTTCTGATAAAAATTTGTGAAAAAGTCTTAATGAGAAAATTTGATCAGTTTATTATCAAAACAAGTAAGGTCGCCATATTGGCAGGGCCACTATCTTGAAAATATTAAGTTAAAAAGTCCAAAATTTGTCCAGTTGTCTAAAATGGCGAGATGTACCTGTGTGCCAAATTTCATGTTTCTAGCTATAGTAGTTTATGAGTT
>KZ651074.1:575501-603232 GCA_001010745.2 Gerris buenoi | reverse complement strand
CCCCCCCCCCCCCAAAAAAAAGGTTGGCTATTATTATTCCGTCTGCCTTATCATTTGATCCTTTTATCTATCCTGTCTTCAAAAAAACCTAACACATTTTTTTTTCTTATTCCAAATCGTAGAATCTAACGATGAATATAAAAGAGACATTTTAAAAGCGGGAGAAAAAAAATATACAAATACAAGCGATACTGGAAGGGAAAAAAAGGCTATCAGAAAAGCCTATAGAAGTTGCCGTTTTGAAAAGCCGTTTTTGTTCTTGAATTGTAAGGGAGGTTCGAATGAGGATGAACAAAAAAAGAAGATAATGGAGAGAAAAGCTTGAAGGAGTAGAATTTCGCTAACGTAGAAATTGAAAAACAACCGACGCAACAATTTTACTTTTCATTGAAAAAAAAAAAAAATCCATTTATGAAAAGCAAGAGTATATTTTAAGATGTGGATGTGAATATGCAGGGCCCTTTGATGTGTAATCCCTCTACCTAGGTTTCAAGGAGAAGGTTAGGACTACGGTATTTAAAGCAGGCCCTTCCTAACTAACTGTTAAGGGGGTTCTGAGGGAGTACGAGGGCCATGTGAAGGTCCCTATTCAACAAGGGAGACCCCAAGGTTTGTTCACCCTTAGGGTTAGAAGACCAGCTGTCTGCATGTGACTGCCACGTGGAGGTCTCTCTTTCTCACTCCGAGTATTTTACAAATCAGCTGATTTCTCTATAACATATAACCCTCAGTCAGCTGTTCCTTTAAAACCGTGAAACCTTTACCTTGACCGGTTTTTCCAGAGAACGTTGACCTCTTTTAGTAGTTGATTGCTTTGCAGGTTAGTATACTTCACCCTTTAAATTTCTTCTGGCAATTAAATTTAAAATTAAACATGATTTGATGGTTAATACGTCACGTGGCCACTGAATGTTTAGACGTCCAGTAGCGTTGAATGAAAACTAATTCTCCTTTCTATCGTCCATGCGCACAACCTAATTGTTTAGAAATTTCATTTTTAAGTTTTAAGTTGTATTCAAACTACGGAAAGATAATTTTTTTAATTTATATCAAATTATTGTTTAACTGAGATACACGGTGCGGTCGAGAATCGCTAGGCAGCAAGAGATTATATCCCTTTGTCAAACAGTACATTTTTATGATTTATATATTTGAGTGAATATATATGCATGATTTATATATAGAAGAGTTGATATCCCTTTGTCAAAATAATACTTTCAAGTAAGGCCTGCACACTTTTCTAACCTCTTCCCCTCACAGCACCGTATTCATCAGTTTAACCCAGATTATAATTATTATTAACAATAGGAGATAGACAGAGAAAAATAGACTCCAGCGCCGGGACTTGAACCACGGGCCTCTATAGTCCAGTATAGCGCTCTACCAACTGAGCTACACTGAAGAATAATGTCCTCAGTCAGTAACAATACCTAATCCCGAATTAAGCTTTCAATTTTCCACAAATCTAGCAGTCGATATTTACGACAATAGAACTAAACCGAGAATTATCGCTTATAATTATAAAGTACCCTATTAGTAACAGTACCTTGATGTAAAATCAATTATAAATTCAATTTTTAATTTTTTGGTAGTATATAGTAAGTAGAGCGCTATACTGGAAATATAGAGGCCCGTGGTTCAAGTCCCGGCGCTGGAGTCTATTTTTCTGTGCATCCCCCATTGTTAATAATAATACCTTGATTTAAATGACTAATTGTTTACACTCATATTGTGAAATCTATCTTATTCATTATAATAAACAAATTTGAAAATTCGAACATCAGCATTCCTATGTGAGAAACAATGTGCCACGCTAATTGGAATGTTTTTATATTAAAGTGATTCAAATAAAAACATAAAGAGAAGTATAAATTGTAAAGGACATTTAGATGTTTTAAAACGATCCATATGGAGATGAGCTAGTGCGGGATGTTTGTCTAAGCTAAGAGATAGTTAGTATGAGTTAGTAATATTCTGATATAGATTCAGGGTCATACGAGTCTCACTACTCTCTCCAAGCCCGCCTAGACATAGTTCAACTAACTAGAGCCGTACATTGTACATAAACATTACGTCGAACATACCACATCAACTCTACATTAAATCATGCAATTACTAATTCATACCATAATCATATCTTCGTATAAAAACTTAAAGTAAGAAAGTTCTATATATTAATAACTTCTGCTTCAAGTCAAGGTTAAATACTAACATTACCACAACGGAATCAAGTGCACACAGAATAACATCACTACTACTAAGGAGTCATGAAGATAACGTAGATAATAACATATTATAATGGAGTTAAGAGTGTACTACTAAGGCTTTTTTTATGCCCACATGGTTAAAATTCAATCGGAATGAATGATTGAAAAATATACATTGCTATTCAATTTTTATTTCTCTCTTAACTGTATTAAATATTTTGCTTCCGACCTTACCGAGGTAACGGAAGCTATGTGATCGTTCCAAAGAACAAACAATTTTTAGATCTCCGATTTCAAAAATTCCAAGACAGAAATCAGTTTCAGACATCAGGGAACATTTTTGGTTCCGTGTTAGTCTGTCGGTCTGTCTTTCAATTTTTGCGAACCGCCATATCTTAAAAACTACACGTCCAATTTTAATGCAATATGGGTGGTAGGTCATAATTAGCCCATTGTTGGTCCCATATAAGTTTGAACCTTCTGCGCCTATTTGTTTCTCTTTTACATGCACATAAACATACATTTATTTACACCTATATCTTCAAAAGACTTATCTGATTTGAAGAAATTTTTATAGTTTATCGAAAGTAACCCGCAGATAGCCCCAGATCAGTATGAACCGTCAGCGCTCTTTAACGTTAGCTATATTGGTACTATAATTCGTGTAAAAAATCAAAACAATTTTGGCAGATTAAAAATACTCTGCCAATTAATGTAGCACATAGCTTCCTCGTAAATAAATGACCAAATTAAGAAAAATATCTTGATAAAAATAATCAAAAAGTTGGAACGGCGCAGCACTGATCCAGTAAATAATTAATAAAGTTGCAAAAATTTAAACATTTGTCGGAAAAACAAAGCCTTCATCAAGCACCAAAAGTAAGCGCACCTATCATTTATTTAATAAACAAATATAAAACTGCAACAACCAAATCGTAGAAACTGCAGTATATAAACAGTTTTTTTATTTGTTTTTATTCAAATTTTATTTTTTATTTTAAACCTCTCAAAACTAAAAATAACCCAAAATAATAATTATGATAACAAAAATATCAAAAAAGTATTTATACCCTTAAACCTACAACAAAATTATAAATCAGTACAAAAGTACATGTACAACATTTTTAAAAAATCAGCAAATAAAATAGCTTTAATGTACATATCAAGGCCTTTAAAATGATATACGACACAATATTAAAACCCAAAAAAAAGTGGTCACGTGACACGGCGCACGGGAAAAAGTTTACTCGCATGTTCTCAGTAAGTAGGATGAACTAATGAAATAAAATACACTCAATTTAAAGAGCATTAGTGAGANTTGCAGTAAAACATGTTTCACCTTTCTGGGATTCGAACTAAATATCGATGTTTTGACTTTGATTTCAGGTGAATTGCAGTAAAACATGTTTCACCTTTCTGGGATTCGAACTAAATATCGATGTTTTGACTTTGATTTCAGGCGAGTTGCAGTAAAACATGTTTCACCTTTCAGGGATCCGAACTAAATATCGATGTTTTAACTTTGATTTCAGGCGAGTTGCAGTAAAACACGTCTCACCTTTCTGGGATTCGAACCCGGAATCATTATCGGATATGACAGTGTTTAGACTTTGGTATCAAACAATATTCTTACCAGACTTTAAGCTGATCTCTCCCATATTTAAATCACGAAAGTTTAAATATAACTGTTTGAAATATACAAGACAAATAAATAACATGAAGAAGCAAAGCTCAAACTTGAAAAGTCAAGTGTAAAAATGTAAAAAATCTTCTAAATCTTTCAAGATTAAGAATAAATGATATATATTTTTTTATCTTTTTGAGTAAATTCCTCTTTCAATATCTTGAATTGTTCATAAAGTAATGTTTTTGTTTTTATTTATATTTATTTTCTTCTACAAGTGTGTTATTATTTATGATCTATTTCTGTGTTGTTTTGAGGAGGGATATAAGACAGTAGGGGATATTCTGTTCATATGTCTTTCTCATATCTAAAAGAGAAGGAAGGGATCTTTAGATATGTTATTTTTATTTGTATGTTTTGTTTGTTTGTACCAATTTATTTTTTTACGGAAAAATAATGAAAAAAAAAATCAGAAAAGTTTATTTCTTGATTTAGTTTTTTTCTTAAAGTGTGTTTTTAAAGAGTATATAGCGTCTATTTTACTGTGAAAAAAAAAATAAAGATGTAAAGAGAGGAGTTATATTTAGGAAATTTTCACTTTTTTACTCTTTTTACTCGTATGGGGTATGGGGTGGGGGTTCTTTTTTAGAGAGGATAAATTTAAGAGTTTAGAATGATGGAAACAGCTCGAGTTCCTTCAACCTCTTAAGAGAAACACTACTATATAAAACACGAAATATTATCTTTTTTTATTATTAAAGATGTTCAAAACCAAAATAAGAAAATAATCTCTTTTATATTGCATATTTATGTTTTTCAATACAAAAATGTTCTTTTATATTACAAAAAATGGTTTAACATATTCTCCTTTTTAAAAAAAGCAAAAAAAAAAAAACTACTCTAATCTCTCAGAAAAGTACTTCTTTATACATATAATATAAAACAACCTAATACTAAATAAAACTTGATCANGTGCACACAGAATAACATCACTACTACTAAGGAGTCATGAAGATAACGTAGATAACATCTAATAATGGAGTTAAGAGTTTACTACTAAGGCTTTCTTTATGCCCACATGGTTAAAATTCGGAATGAATGAATGAAAAATATTCATTGCTATTTAATTTTTATTTCTCTCTAAACTGTATTAAATAGTTTTTTATAAAATGTTCAATAATAATTAAATGTATCTACAATAACTCGAAACCATAAAATGACAAGTGGAAAGTGAAAAGTTAATATTTATTTTTAATACTAGTTTCTTTGACATCCAAATCAGCACAACATTAGGTTACAAAGACAGAGGAACAAACACCACTTAGGCCACATTACATATTTGCTCAAGGCAATTACCAAGTCTGAAGCCAGAAACAGAAGTTTTGAACAAGCTAGGCCTAAATATTAGTAGGTCTAGATTCTAGATAGTACTAGATAGTATACTAAGTATACAAATATGTCCTGGGACGAAACATTCAAGAACCAATGTGTAATACCAACGTTGGCATTGGTTGAACTTCGACCTAGAGGCGATATAGAGCACACGTCAAAGGCATTGAATAAGGTTGGACGAGGTTTGTCCGATAGATTGGTCTCCCGATAACACGACTGCCAAAATAGGACGAAAGCGTAGATTTAGTACTATCGTCAAACTTGTTACGGCATTGACATAAATTTCACTGTCACTTAAATCAATGAGTGGAACAATGTCGGCCAATTTAGTTCCTCAATTTGACACGTATTAACATTGGACGTATCAAAGGGTGTGTGGAAACAATAGCTTCCCCAACGATCAAAATTGGGCCAAACTAATATTGACTTAACTTGCGGCCATGTCGTGGGCTTAAAACGATTTTCACCTCTATTGAGTTCGAAATGAAATATCAATATTTGACTTTACTTTTAGAAGAGTTGCCTTAACCTTAAAATATGTTTCACCTTTCTGGGATCCGAACTAAATATCGAAGTTTTGACTTTGATTTCAGGCGAGTTGAGTAAAACATGTTTCACCTTTCTGGGATCCGAACTAAATATCGATGTTTTGACTTTGATTTCAGGCGAGTTGCAGTAAAACATGTTTCACCTTTCTGGGATTCGAACTAAATATAGAAGTTTTGACTTTGATTGCAGGCGAGTTCCAGTAAAACAGGTTTCACCTTTCTGGGATTCGAACTAAATATCGGTGTTTTGATTGATTTCAGGCGAGTTGCAGTAAAACACGTCTCCCCTTTCTTGGATTCGAACCCGGAATCATTATCGGATATGACAGTGTTTAGACTTTGGTATCAAGCAGTATTCTTACCAGACTTTAAGCTGAACTTTCCCATATTTAAATCACCAAAGTTTAAATATAACTGTTTGAAATATACAAGACAAATAAATAACATGAAGAAGCAAAGCTCAAACTTGAAAAGTCAAGTGTAAAAATGTAAAAAATCTTCTAAATCTTTCAAGATTAAGAATAAATGATATATATTTTTTTATCTTTTTGAGTAAATTCCTCTTTCAATATCTTGAATTGTTCATAAAGTAATGTTTTTGTTTTTATTTATATTTATTTTCTTCTACAAGTGTGTTATTATTTATGATCTATTTCTGTGTTGTTTTGAGGAGGGATATAAGACAGTAGGGGATATTCTGTTCATATGTCTTTCTCATATCTAAAAGAGAAGGAAGGGATCTTTAGATATGTTATTTTTATTTGTATGTTTTGTTTGTTTGTACCAATTTATTTTTTTACGGAAAAATATTGAAAAAAAAAAAAAAAGTTTCAGAAAAGTTTATTTCTTGATTTAGTTTTTTTCTTAAAGTGTGTTTTTAAAGAGTATATAGCGTCTATTTTACTGTGAAAAAAAATAAAGATGTAAAGAGAGGAGTTATATTTAGGAAAATTTCACTTTTTTTACTCTTTTTACTCGTATGGGGTATGGGGTGGGGGTTCTTTTTTAGAGAGGATAAATTTAAGAGTTTAGAATGATGGAAACAGCTCGAGTTCCTTCAACCTCTTAAGAGAAACACTACTATATAAAACACGAAATATTATCTTTTTTTATTATTAAAGATGTTCAAAACCAAAATAAGAAAATAATCTCTTTTATATTGCATATTTATGTTTTTCAATACAAAAATGTTCTTTTATATTACAAAAAATGGTTTAACATATTCTCCTTTTTAAAAAAAGCAAAAAAAAAAAAACTACTCTAATCTCTCAGAAAAGTACTTCTTTATACATATAATATAAAACAACCTAATACTAAATAAAACTTGATCAAAGTAAATGAAACAGCAATATTAAAAACTGTCAAAAACTACACATCGAACATTTTATTTCGGGCTGCTTCTGCTTCTACCCATTTAGGTAAACCAATGAAGGTAAAACTTAAAATATAATTATTATTAACAACGGGAGACAGACAGAGAAAAATATACTCCAGCGCCGGGACTCAAACCATGGGCCTCTCCTCTATATTTTCAGTATAGTTCTCTTTTCAACTAAGCTACACTGAAGAATTATTTCCTCTGTCGTCAACGGTAGCTAGTCCCGAATTGAGCTTTTAGTTTTTCCACAAGTCTAGTAGTCAACATTTTTACGATAATAGAACTAGACCGGGAAATATCGCTTATAATTATAAAGTACCAAATTAGTACCTGTACTTAGTACAATCAATTCGAAATTCATTTTTATGTTTTTGGTAGTATTCATACTAAGGAAATTTAAATTTAAATCAAATAACATATGATTATTATTAACAACGTGAACAGACAGAGAAGAATAGACTCCAGCGCCGGGACTCGAACCACGGGCCACTATATTTCCAGTATAGTGCTTTTGAAAGCTTAATTCGGAACTAGCTATCGTTAATGAGGAAATTATTCTTCAGTGTAGCTTAGTTGGCAAGACCGACCTAATGTCCTAAACCCTTGCCACTTTTCTTTCTTGACAGTCTAGAAATCTAAGTCACTGAAGATAGCCGTTACACTTTATATTTGTTTTATATTCTTATAAACTGTTATATTTTATTATTTTATAGAGGCTAAACCGGTCTGATTTGTAATAAATTAAAATTGTGGTATTGCCCAATAAACTTATATTTTACAAGTATAGTGTTTTTGTTTTATTTAAAGTGACAAACGATTCATTATCCTAAATGGAATTCTGGCCATCGAACTCATCCTTTCTTTTGATATTTATTACTACGTTCACACATCGTTTTGGAAACGGTTTTGAAAACGATCCGCTAGTTCAAAACGCTGTGTGAACGGAAATGGACGGATCTTATCGGTTTAGATCCGCTCCACCAAAAATACGTGATCGGAACGGGGAATCGAATTCAAAACGCTCGTGTGAACAGGTCGTGGAGGGGATCGAGATATCAGGCTATTATACTCTTTTCCACTTTTCAAGTTCTTTACTTTCGTGAGCTTCCGTTTCTTTTTTTAAACTTTTTTTAAAACGCTGTTAAACAAAATGTAATACTATAAAGAACCTTTAAAAACTTGTAATAACTTGTAAATGAAATTTAAAAGTACGCGGACTTATTAGGTAAAAAAGAAGGTTTTACTCGTGACGTCACCGTTATGAAATATCGAAAACAAATATTTCGATCACCTGTATTTTTTGTTGTAAGAACGCGAATCGTTTTGAAAACGAATTGGATCCGAAACGCTTTCAAGACGATGTGTGAACGTAGTAATTGACATTTTAAAATTTGTTTGGACTGTATAAGTATATCCTAGGGTAAGATATCGTCTGAAGTGACACATACATACATAAAAAAAATGTTAAATTTCAGGACTCGATTAATAATGCAATAATGGTCTAAAACGGATTTCCACGGACAACATTTTTTTAAAAATTCGCATTACAAAAATTTTGAAACCATTAAAATAGCTTAATTTTCTTCGAAAATTCACTAACAGCAATTATTATTATTATTATTATAGTCAGACACCGATAATACTTCAAATGGACTTTAGTTTAAATTAATAATAGATTAAAATTATTATTATTTTAAGGACAGATAGGAGAAATGTATCTCCATTGTGTAATAGATAATGGAGACATGTCTCCACTAGTTTTCCCGTAGTTTAAACGATCTCTCTGAGTGCATTTACACATTTAACTTAAACGAGGAGTTGAATACAGGTAATTCACAAGCGATATTATCTCTTTGTCCACAAATATCTGTTTAATGCTGGTTTAAAATTGATAAAAGCGTAGGCGGATGAAGGCAGTCCACTTACCCACATGGAGGGCGAGAGTTTTCTCTTCAAAATTACATTTGTGTTATAATGGAGTTCAGGATATTTCTGTCATGTCAAATTAGCAAGATCAGTTGTAACACGAACCATCTAGCGAATAGACTTTCTCTTGACTTTTGCTAACTCACTATTGATCTTCAAGTAAACAGATAATAGATTCCTGTGTTTGTCGACTATACGTTAGATCTAGCGCAATTATAATTGAAGCGAGCGTGAACGAGCTCCTTACATTCAACAAACTATGCTACGATAACTACAGTAAAAGTTGACCGATTTAGTTTAAATTTGGTATACATGTTCCTGTTACTAATGCTCAGGTTAAGGTCGTTGGAAAGCGTGATCCGTCCAAGAATTCGCCCGCAACGCTCGTGTGAACGTAAGCTTCAAATGTAAAATTGGAATTTCAGTAGCTTCAAATGTAAAATTGGAATTTCAGTAGCTTCAAATGTAAAATTGGAATTTCAGTAGCTTCAAATGTAAAATTGGAATTTCAGTAGCTTCAAATGTAAAATTGGAATTTCAGTAGCTTCAAATGTAAAATTGGAATTTCAGTAGCTTCAAATGTAAAATTGGAATTTCAGGACGGGAAAAGATTCTATCATCACCTATTCGATGAGACGAACATTTCTTTTAGTAAAACCAACAGCGACACTGCAATGAATTAATAAAGATCTTTAAAACTATTACAGCTGACCTAAAGGTTTAAAGTAAAGAAAACAACGTTTTTACCAATATCTTAAGTTCTAACGTAACGATTTTAATAAAACTTCATATATATCTTGTACAGCACAATTGAAACGGGCATGTAAAATTTCAACTTTATGCCTGCATTAGTTTTTGTGTAGCGAAGTGATACTTTTTAATAGCAGAAAACACTTTCTCCTCCTCTACACGCCTCTTTATTACAAATATGTATATTCTTTAAATATCAACTGATTAACTAACTAATGTTTATTGCATTACGCTCGCTTTAATGATACGAGTAACGTGATGCCTAGTAATATACCCTCACAAATTAAGCCCACAATTAAGCATCAACTGATTAAAGCATTCACAAAAATGTTTTCAATAGCCAATCAAAAATTATTTACAATCAGTTAACAATGATCAATTAATGTTAGCCAATTCACAATCATTAACAGCTTGTATTTCCCTATATGGAATCCCCGTCACGAAATAATAATGGAGTTTAAAGTATTCATAGTTCCTTAACAAATAACCAAATAAACCAAGAGGTTTACGACGTGTCAAGCCAAAAAAAACTTACGCATTATATTTACAATAACCGAAAAATATTCACAATTATTAGTAAAAAAAACAACCAATTAAAGAATCCACAATCATTTAACAATAAACAATTAAAGCATGTTCATAATAACAAAACAATAATCAGTCAAAATATTCATAAACGGTTAAAAATAACCAATTAAATAAGTATTAAGTAGTTGGTATGGTAAGTAAGTAATTGGTGTGGCACATGGCTTCATTGCATCCTTTCATGTAATAGATTCTATGCGTGTACAAGCCCATTATTGCCTAATTTGTTTAATTGTTTCCCCCCATTTTTTAATCAGTAAAAATTGTTTTTTTTTTTTACATGAATTGAAGTAGTTATCAGTTTAGTAAAAATTAAAGAAAGCAGACGGTTCAAATTAATCTAGGGGCTCTCTGCGGGCTACTTTCGATAAACTATAAAAGTTCCATGCAAATCAGATACCGATAATTTTAAAGCTATAGGTGTAAATAAATNGTATTTATTGTAACAGTTCTTATTGACAAAGTATTTATTGTAACAGTTCTTATTGACAAAGTATTTATTGTAACAGTTCTTATTGACAAAGTATTTATTGTAACAGTTCTTATTGACAAAGTATTTATTGTAACAGTTCTTATTGACAAAGTATTTATTGTAACAGTTCTTATTGACAAAGTATTTATTGTAACAGTTCTTATTGACAAAGTATTTATTGTAACAGTTCTTATTGACAAAGTATTTATTGTAACAGTTCTTATTGACAAAGTATTTATTGTAACAGTTCTTATTGACAAAGTATTTATTGTAACAGTTCTTATTGACAAAGTATTTATTGTAACAGTTCTTATTGACAAAGTATTTATTGTAACAGTTCTTATTGACAAAGTATTTATTGTAACAGTTCTTATTGACAAAGTATTTATTGTAACAGTTCTTATTGACAAAGTATTTATTGTAACAGTTCTTATTGACAAAGTATTTATTGTAACAGTTCTTATTGACAAAGTATTTATTGTAACAGTTCTTATTGACAAAGTATTTATTGTAACAGTTCTTATTGACAAAGTATTTATTGTAACAGTTCTTATTGACAAAGTATTTATTGTAACAGTTCTTATTGACAAAGTATTTATTGTAACAGTTCTTATTGACAAAGTATTTATTGTAACAGTTCTTATTGACAAAGTATTTATTGTAACAGTTCTTATTGACAAAGTATTTATTGTAACAGTTCTTATTGACAAAGTATTTATTGTAACAGTTCTTATTGACAAAGTATTTATTGTAACAGTTCTTATTGACAAAGTATTTATTGTAACAGTTCTTATTGACAAAGTATTTATTGTAACAGTTCTTATTGACAAAGTATTTATTGTAACAGTTCTTATTGACAAAGTATTTATTGTAACAGTTCTTATTGACAAAGTATTTATTGTAACAGTTCTTATTGACAAAGTATTTATTGTAACAGTTCTTATTGACAAAGTATTTATTGTAACAGTTCTTATTGACAAAGTATTTATTGTAACAGTTCTTATTGACAAAGTATTTATTGTAACAGTTCTTATTGACAAAGTATTTATTGTAACAGTTCTTATTGACAAAGTATTTATTGTAACAGTTCTTATTGACAAAGTATTTATTGTAACAGTTCTTATTGACAAAGTATTTATTGTAACAGTTCTTATTGACAAAGTATTTATTGTAACAGTTCTTATTGACAAAGTATTTATTGTAACAGTTCTTATTGACAAAGTATTTATTGTAACAGTTCTTATTGACAAAGTATTTATTGTAACAGTTCTTATTGACAAAGTATTTATTGTAACAGTTCTTATTGACAAAGTATTTATTGTAACAGTTCTTATTGACAAAGTATTTATTGTAACAGTTCTTATTGACAAAGTATTTATTGTAACAGTTCTTATTGACAAAGTATTTATTGTAACAGTTCTTATTGACAAAGTATTTATTGTAACAGTTCTTATAGACAAAGTATTTATTGTAACAGTTCTTATTGACAAAGTATTTATTGTAACAGTTCTTATTGACAAAGTATTTATTGTAACAGTTCTTATTGACAAAGTATTTATTTTAACAGTTCTTTAGACAAAGGAATATTACCTTTCCGAAGTGATCATATTTGTAACATACTCTTCTGCGTATATAAATGCGTGTTGAGACAAAAGTGATATTTTTACTCTTCTATACGCGGAAGAGTAAAAATATTATTTTATACTAACACTGCAAAGTAACATCTCAAAGTAAGAGTGTAGGTGGACATTTCATGTATTTAAAAAACAAAATATCAATTGACTTAAACCGAAAATCGCTAAGTTAAAAGTTCTTTAATTATGCAAAAAAGGAACTGTAAAAAAAGAATAATTAAATAGGACAATTAGTGATATAAATGGACATATATGTAAGTGCTAATTTACCGAAATCATATTTGATAAACGTTGTCTCATGTGTATAAAAGTGATCAGATTTGATAAAGATTTTCTATTCTGTAAAGAAGTGATCATATCACATGTGTATAAGAAAGAAATTGGTAAATCTTAAGTTAATGCTAAGGCTGGACGTTATTTTTTTAATGTACAAATCATTCTTTTCTCTCATTCTTATCTCTCCAGTGCTGAGATGTGATCAAATTTTATCGTCATCTGTTTTACAGATTAACCAATATATTGTAATGTTTATATTATATTCGAAAAGGTTTTAATAATTTGGTATTGAATCTTAAGGCCCCCATACACGGTCAAACAATTTGCGCAAACATCATGTTTGCGTAAACATTTTGACCGTGTATGGGGCTGTTTGGTGTTTGCGCAAACATGATATTGACGTGAATGGCCTAAATTTGCCCGATATCAGGTTTGCGCAAAAATGTTTGTTCGTGTATGGTGGCTTTTAGTTCTGTTTTTGTTTTTTTTTATTCTAAACTTAACGGTAGATTTCTCAAATTTTTTAATCAATAAAGGAACCGAAAAATAAAATAAAACCCCTTCGTAGATGATTAAAAAGTTATGAAACGATTAATGGTAATATACAAGTGAATTCCATTTATGGGTTCCCGCCCCGTAGAGAATGAGGCCATGAAATAAAGCAGACGACCTACATCTATAAACTACTAGCGGGAGAAACGACCCGGCAAGAAACGGCGAGCTCATTGCCTTCCTCCCGTCAACATTCATGCTTCCAACCGGCCTCAAACTACAACCGTTCTAATCACATACGCACAAATACAATACGTCTTATCAAAACAACTCCTTATCACAAAAAAACATAAACAATTACAAAGTAATAATAATACTAACCTCAATTTACGTCCGTAATGTAAACAATTAAAAGAAAAGGTTAATCTTTTAATTGGATAATCCGTTTCTCTATTATAAGTTCCACCACTGAATTTAATCCTTTTTTGTCTTTTTTTTTTTTGTTTTGCGTTGTTGAATTAAATTGTTTGTTTTAAATTAGTATTTTTCTATAGTTTGTTTTCTTGTATTTTACAGCAATAATAACACTTTTTTAAAAATGGTTATTATCAATAAAAAGACAAATATAAATAGAACACGTTTTGGAAATAATTAAACAAACAATAAAGCAAGCACTAATTTTTTTTTTTTTAATTATTACAAAAACAAATGAAATGTTAATTGAACTAGTTATTAAAATGTTGATTTTTACACTAAAATTGTCTCTATTTAAAAAACTTATTTCTGTAATTAAATGTACGGTTTATTTTTTTTGTTGGATTAACTGAATGAAAGTTTTGTTGTAGGGTTCGGCGGGGGCGCACAGAAATGAAGTGAACGCGGATATACGTAGACACGATGTAACCTGGCCGGGAGACCGGTAGGAACTAAGCTGGCAAGCCGGGACTCGGCGGAGCCGGGAGTGGGGGTAAGACAATCCCACTACTAGAGACATCTCCCGGATAAACAAACAACTATATACCTTCACACGCACTTCTCTTATTTTAACTTTCGTATCTCGTCTCTTGAACCGTGCGGTGTATCTCATTGTTAATATTTTGTTTTAAATTTTTTTTTAATATAATTAGTGTTTTTATTAAAATTTAGAACACATTTTAATCTGTATTATTTATTTATTTTTAATAACTTCTTTAAACTTAACATAACTTGCCTAATTTATTTTCTAAAGGCCCCCATACACGCAACATTATGTTTGCGCAAACATTATGACCGTGTATGGGGGGATTTTATTTGCCCAACACCAGGTTGGCGCAAATATGTTTACGTAAAATGTTTGATCGTTTATGGGGGCCTTTACTTTCTCATTATATATAAGTAAAGCATTGTTTACATCTATGCTAGGCTAGACCAATAAATTCTAATTAATAATAATAAAAAAATATATATATATTTTATAACAATAAAACTTCAAGTTTATACTTTGAACCAGACGTTGTTTTTGCCATAAAGGCTACAATTAGTAAAATACACAAACATTTATTTACACAAATATAAGTATTCTGGCAATTAGTGTGGAACATTGCATCCTAACGTTCTGTTATTAGGCGAATAGGCACATAAGATTTGGATTCGTTTCGATTCCCAGTGGGGTCACACTTATTTTTAAGCAATAATAAATTTGCGCAGATGGTTGAAATTAATATGATTTGAGAAGGTTAACCCATCTGAGGGCTACTTTCAATAAACCATCAAAATTAGACTTTTAAACATATAGTTGTTAATAAGAACATGTTTATGGGCATGTAGTAGTACGTACGGACAGACACGAGATAAAAAAATGTTCCCTATTTTCTGAAACGGTTTACTGTCCATGAATTTTAAAAATGTAGACGTAAAAAAAGTTCTTCAAAATTATAAATACAATACTTAATAAGAAAAATAAAATTCGGTCTTAAACAACTACATATCAAAAACGCCTGGTCTTGGCCAGTTATATTTTGATTCGATTCACACTAAAAATTGTTTCACCTATTGTTTGTTTGAACCTATTACATTCCTATATATTATATTTGTAAAATGAACTTAAGTAGTTTCTGTCCGATAAAACTCATACTAAGTGCATACTTTTACGAAAGAAGTACGCAATACACAATTCTTTAGTTCAATGTTTTCCATTTGTTAGTTAATTCGTAGTTACATTGAATTACTCGTATTATTGAACATTTCATCAGAATTTACCATAAAAATAACTCCTCCCGCTTCCAAATTTGTAGCTAAAATTCATTTCTCAATTTTGTCTCTGGGTACGATTTTTCTGAATATGAAATCCAAAGTTCATAGTAATTCAGATAGTATAGTTTAGGCTTAACGTGTCGACGCAAGCAACAGACAACAGAATAGGAACAGATGACAAAAAACAGACAATATGTTGAATTCTTTATAGGAATTAGTAATACAGAAAAAAAAAAAAAAATACAACACAAAGAAACAATTTTAAATTTGGTACACGAAAAGTATTACGTGCGCAATGTCTGAGAAATCGAGACGAACTTGAACTGCTACAAATTTAATATTATTAAAATTTATTTAATATTTATAATATTTTTGTTTTATTGTATTTATTATATACATACATGCACATTGCACATGCATGTATATAATAATATTATACGATTTGTATGTAGTATACATATCGTATAATACTTTAAATAGTTTAGTGTATCTAATAAATATGATGTGCTGGACAGTACATATATACCTGTATATTAGTGTAAATTAATAAAATTTTACATCCTGACCTAATATTTGGGGTTACCTAATTCTTTTATGTATGCCTTATTTAACAAAAAAAATATTTCGGTCCCTCAGATTCTTGTTAAACGAGGCAACAATAATATAATTATATCGAGGAATAACCCTCCTATATATAGATAAAAGAAACAAATTCATTTACATTATTTAAGATTGATAGCATTAAGAATAAATTGTATTTATAATAAGTGATAAGAGTTTGTATAGCACAGAGGTCAGGATGGCCGAGCGGTCTAAGGCGCTGCGTTCAGGTCGCAGTCCACTCTGTGGGCGTGGGTTCGAATCCCACTTCTGACACATTCTTTTTTTACACTTTACTCCATGTATTAAAATGATTTTATAGTTCCGTAAGTAAAACATTGTTAGTTTATATTCAAATTGTTTTAAATTTTAGTATTACAATATGCTTAAGTAATTTTGTACGTATTTTTAAAATTAATTTAACAAATAAACTACTATTTTACTAGCTAATAATGATATTACCTTGATATAATATTCATATGTTTTTATTAATAGATAAAATGAGGGAAGTTGAACAGTTTTAATTTATAATAATCTTAATGTAGTACTGTCATAAATATCAGTTAAACCAAAAAATATTATTAGTTGAAATAAAATAATAATAATAAATAATATTATTTTTTAAATATTACTAGTTGAACGATCTAGCTATATACATATTTATCTTGGGCACACTAAACTGCTTCTAGATAGCGCTACGGCTACGTAATGTATTTCGTAAATACATAAGTAAAGTTAACAAATCTTACAGATTTTTTTAAATAATTTATAATAATATTAATAATTATCTATTTAACTTAATTTTTTAATGTCTATAAAATGTTTTTTATTTTATTTTATTCAATTTTTTGAGATCAACTAAAAAATGCTTTATTAACTGTCCATTTATTAGTAATTAAAATCATAAGTAATTAAATTTGATACGTTCAATTTTTTTAAATAAATTATGCAGGTTACGTTACACTCTATGAACTCTGATTACTGCAGTACTCCCAGTTAAAAAATCGGTCCGAGACAACTCAGACAAACTTTCTCATATACGAGTTCATAATTACTAAGCCCAGTGTTTTCCATTACTGAAAATTTCATCAAAATTTACCATAAAAATAACTTATCCCGAGCCGGGAATCGAATACGGGCTCTCTCTGTTTTAAGCTATTTTCTCAGGAATTAGATTTTCCCGGGAAAACGGCTTATATTGTTAGATTCGTATTTAAATGGACTACATTTTAGAATTTTTTAATCAAAATCGTCAGAACCATTTTTGAGATTTTTTTTTACGAGTTTTTTGAGGTAGCGCGTCTAAAATTGGAGCTAAAATTCATTTCTCAATTATGCCCCGGGGTATAATTTTTCTGAACATGTATGCCAAATTTCGTCAAAATCAGCCCAGTAGTTTAGCCTCCAGGTGTCTGCACAGACGACAGACAGACATTTTTTTAAAAACCACTTTTTTGGACTCTGGGGGACTTCAAAACGTATAAATCCATCAAAATCCCAAAATAGAATTTTCGCACCATCACAATACTTTCTTTTTATATGAGTAAGTATAAAAATTGTAAATTATAAAGGAGATATGATTCTTATCAATATGTATGCTGGTAATTCGACACCACAAAAACGGCAGTAGTTCGTTTCGGCACCCGCTATTGTTATGAAAGGATTAAAGTCCTGGTACGTTTCGGCACCAGATTCTTCCAAAATCATGGATCGTTTCGGCACTGTTTTTTGGCATTGTATATGTTTACCTATTGAATATATGATATAACTTTCATATCATTTAGAAATAAAATTTTTGGTTTATTACAGCCACTAAAAGTGGTAAAGTATTTTCAAGGTACATTTTCATGCCAACAGTGGAAAATTTAAATGGATGAAGGAGATAAGTGTAATCTCTTATCCCTTTTATCATGTAGGCAGACAGAAATAACCCTGTGCAAAAAAGGGAGATGGAGGAATGTAGTATGTAGTAAAGGTCCCCATTTTAGCCAATAAAAAAAGTATTATTTTTCTATAAATCACCGACTTTGTGAATATGAAAGCTTAATACGTTTTTCTTGTAAAATTTAACATTTTGCTTTAGAGCTTACCGAAGGTAACAGAAGCTATGTGATCATTCTTCCCAACAAAAAATGTTTGTCTCCGATTTCAAAAATTCTAAGACAGAAATCTGTTTACAGATAAGTTACACATAAGTCACACAATAAGCACAACAAGTCCATTATTGGTCCCATATAAGCACATAAGCACATGTCACACAATAAGTCCATTATTGGTCCCATATAAGCACATAAGCACATAAGTCACACAATAAACACAATAAGTCCATTATTGGTCCCATATAAGCACATAAGCACATAAGTCACACAATAAGTCCATAATTGGTCCCATATAACCAAATGTGCACAATGTATTTTTATCAACACCTATATCTTTGAAAGTAAGTAAAACATTTCGATGATTTATCGAACATAACTCGGTCGGCTTAGTTCGTCTGTGGGACATAGCTTGACAATAGGCATTTGAAAAAAAACAACTATCCGGTGGAGAGCGGCCATGTCCCACCCTTTTTGGTGGACAATCTGATTTTTATGATCCTAAGTACAAACTTAGTTAGTAGACCGTTAGATCTATGTTGATAATAGTTCATGTTGATGGTAGTTCGTCGCTTAATTGGTTAGTTAGTCAAATATTAACTCGAAAACAAAGTGTTTTCTCAGGAACAAACTACTAACTTGATTTTTGGTCTGCTAACAAAATTCTTACTCAGGATCATGAAAATAACATTGTCCACCAAAAAGGGTGGGACTTGGCCGCTCTCCGCCGGTTTGATTTTTTCAAATGCCTATTGCCAAGCTATGTCCCGCAGACGAACTTAGCCGATCACATATTCTTAAAAGGCACCAAAACATTTACTTGTATACAAAATTCTAGCTTGATGTTAGTCAGACACTTTTTTGCACGCTATCTCCTGGACTAATATGCATTTCAACAATCTGGGCTCATTAAATGTTGCTAAATTGGTACTTTTATTCATGTAAAAAAATAAATTCTGTCAGATTTAAATAAGTGGGGGAAACTTAAATAAATTAGACAGTAATTGATTTAAAAGCATATCATCATTGAAGTACGCGAGAAAGATACGTGATACGTACCATACTAATTGCAGGCTATTTTTTGTATGTATTTGAGAAAATTATGATGATGCATTAGCATTCATATTATATAGTAAAAATGAAACTGAAATTAAAAATAAAACCAATTCTCAAAACTTTTAACGCTTTTTTTCAGTTGAAATATTTTTGTAGCACACCACCTATATTAACAGCATTATATTCGGTTACATAAATGAATATTTAAATTTTCTCTGGACAAAATGTATGTTTAAAATGTTTCACTAGAGAATTTTGTTGCATAAAGTCTGATATTTACATAAATACATCTATAGTCAGGGATGATTGAAATTCTGACGAAAAGTTATTCCCTTAGGATTGTATTCGAAACAAATATGTAATATTTAAATTTTGTTTTGCAATGTTATTATTCATTAATTGTAATTTGTAGTAGTTACCCTACTCGGTTTACTCGTCGAAAAGCGGCCGCTGCCTTGAGTTTCGCACAATTTGACACATTTGCTTGTTCACAAAACTTTTTAAGTAATATAATATTGTATGAAATAAATAATTTAGACTTATTTTGGCATAATTTATTTGTTTTGGCATATTATATTTGTTGACTATTTAAAATCTTGTTACACTGCACCATAGATAATGTTTACACTAACGTATGGGCTTGGTGCAATATTGTCTCGTTATTAAAATTTCCTCAGAATAAACGACTTTATTATAGATAATAGTGCAGTACATCAATGCAATGCGGGTTTTATCTAGTCTCTTGTAACTAAGGACCAAGATAATTCTCTCAACAAGTTTTTACAATAAATGTGTTATGTAATTAAACGATATATATATATATGAGTGTGTTTTGGGTCTTATTAAGGGTTTATTTATTTACGTTTTTATTTTTTTATATAAAAAATCAATTAAAGCAATTTTATACTCTCATACACGTAGGTCATATAAAGTGGAAATTATAGTAATGAGGAATATTCAAATTAGAGATTTTAATGGATTAACTTTATTTTTTAAGGTACCCTAATTCCAATTAAATGATTTTTAAAAAAAAGTCTGTCGTCTGTGTAGACGCATGGAGCCTTTACAACTTGCCTACACTATTTTTGATAAAATTACGCAAACGGTGAGAGCACGAATTCGATTCCTCGCAAGGGAGGAGTTATTTTTATGGTAAACTTACTACTAAACTATTTAACTGAATGGAATACACTGAACTCAGTAATTATGTACTTGAATAATATGAGGAAGTTTAGTTCGAGTTATATCGGAAAGGTTTTTCTTTTTTATTTTCAGCTATATTTCGTCCTATACCTCGGACTTCACTCTACAGCTAACTCCCTCATGGTCAGACGTCAGACATCGATTTTCCGACAACAGGGTGTTAATATTGTAGACGTTTATGGGACGTCCAGAACCAGAACGCTCATCGCCATCAATCGACTGTCAACTACCCTTAAAACGTCCATCTCATTTGAAACATGCCAAAACGTCACCGTAAGCATTGTTGAGCAAAGCAATTGTTTCAGTCACAGATTTTCTAAGTTTAACATAACTTTTCACACCAAGTCGTTGCTCCGTCAGATCATTCATTCTGAAATCCGTCAAACAAAAATACCGCTCTTTATTAAAAGTCACGTTGCTAATCAACAAATGAAGATATCTGCAAATGCGAAACAGCGTTATCATCAGCTGATCTGTACAAACATGGCGACACCAAGCGGATTCCCCTAGAACCAACTGGAGCCGTGCAATTAAACGGTCTGCTTATTTTTTTAAACAGACCTTGTATTATAAATTTGGTTTTATAGGATATTTTTTTATTACTAGTTATTAACAATTCTTATAATTCATGTTTAATTTTGTGGCCTGAAGAAGCTCAAGGTATTTGTCAAAATTATCAGAAAATAGAACAGAAGATAGAGCAAAGCGTTTGATTTAATTGATTGTTTATAAATTCAATTTTTTTTATAAGTTTTTGGTAGTATTCATACTACGGAACGTTTAAATTTAAATCAAATTATAATCATTCCGGGTTAGATTTCCCGCACACTGGAAATGAGGGGGAGGTCCATGGTTCGAGTCTCGGCGCTGAAGTCTTTTTCCCTTTGTAAATAGTAATTATAATTTGATTTAAATTACAANGCAGAAAAACAGCCGTATGGCCGTATAGCACACTTTGTCGCAGCGTTGTGTCCTTATTATGTGACAACCTAAACTTACTACAGTGTTAATAGTTTACGAGAACTTTGAAGTGTGCGAAGGCGAACACTTGGTACAGCTATAACTTATATACAAATGAGTGGAACATTAACCATAATTTATTTCCAGAACGTGGAAACCCTACGGGATGGGAAATTTATAGGAAAGACCACATTTTTCGTTAACTGAAAAAGTTGAGACCTTAATACCACTTCCCCAATATCCGATAATATCGGACCTTCCCATTACAAATATACACCCCCAAAAAATGATTACAACATGCAGCTTATCGTTCCAAAATTTAGTTTGTTTTTGTATTTCTTCGAGTTAATTTCAAATTTCGTTTTAATGACATTGAGCTGAATACTTCTCAAATAGTTTTTAGTTATATGAGAAAATGCTAGACTTATATGCCTTCAACTAGGTTTTTCCCTGATAATCCATATAGATACAACTACATTTTGAGTAAAACTAGCTTTAAGAACAAAATAAGCAAAAACTGATATTATATAAGTATTAGGCGCAAATTGAGAGGCAGACGACTCTGGGCAGGGTAGCGCAGGTCAGAACAGTTTTTGTGAACCAACGAAATATACGAGACACGAGACCGCGAGAATTGACAGGCGAGGACAAATACTGCGTCACAAGAGGGTACTACGCAGTCGATGCATGACAGTGTAGGACAAGTTTAATCCGAAAATGCGGGGCAGGCATTCGAACTTTAAATCTCTGTTTGTGGTTGCTGGTAGTATAGGGTGGCGCAGCGTGGATATACACATTTTAAATTGTTACCATGTGCTTAATATACTAGAGCCAGGAGTTTGAAATGAAAAAGTATCCATTTCGTTACCCTTTGAATAGGGTATGAAAAATCGGATTCCCTGACGAGATGTTAGAGAATGTGATGCACAACTTTGCCAAGCGCCTCTAAGAATTTGTAAATAGACAAGGCGTCATTTATCGTACATTATCTTCCCCCATTTAAAAATTTTACGTATGTCCGGTAAACTTCCGCTTTTTTTTTTTTTTTTTTTTTTGAAAATTTGCTTTATATNTTAAGGCTAACTTGATTACAGAAAAGAGGAGGGGACATGTTGGTAAATAATATTAGCAAGTAATAATATTACTTGTATTGTCAATTGTCAATCTTAAATATAATTAATTGAGTGTTTCTCTGTCAAGATATCCAAGTGTATGCGTATTATTACTAGAGTGTAATATACCACAGCAACAATATTGATACAACTACATTTTGAGTAAAACTAGCTTTAAGAATAAGATAAGCAAAAACTGGTGTTATTAGATGCATTAGGCGCTAATTGAGAGACAGACGACTCTGGGCAGGTTAGCGCAGTACAGTTTTTGTAAACTAAAGGAGAATATACGAGACCCAGGCCAGGACAAATACTGCGTCACAAATAGGTACCACGCAGTCAATGCATGACAGGTTAGGAGCCACAAGTGTGGGGCAGGCATTCGAACTTTGAATCTCTGTTTGTGGTTGCTGGTGGTAGTATAGGGTGAACGTGGATGGCCACATTTTAAATTGTTACCATGTGCTTAATACTAGGGCTAGGAGATTGAAACAATTCAAATTTTCAAACAAAAATGTGTAAATTTACTGGACATTAGTAAATTTTTTAAGTTTGGAAGAGAATATCCGATAAATGACGTCCTTGTCGATTTCCACAATCATATTATTCCCCATTATTCACTCGACCAAGAAAAATTTGACTCCCGTGAACACTTGGATGTGTAGGGGCTCCATCTTTTTATGGAAAAAAATATAGACAGTAAGACAGTATCCATTTCGTTACCCTTTGAGTAGGGTATGAAAAATCGGATTCCCTGACGAAATGTTAAAGAATGTGATGCGAAACTTTGCCAAGCGCCTCTAAGAATGTGTAAATTGACAAGGCGTCATTTGTCGGACATTATCTTCCCCATTTAAAAATTTGACTTATGTCCAGTAAACTTCCAAATTTTTGCTTGAAAATTTGCTTAATATCAATTTCCTACCTAGTAGTATTAAGCACATGGTAACCACTTAAATGTGGTCATCCGCGCTGCACCACCCTGTACAATGTTTTGCGAAGATTGTTTGAAATCGCTTGCATTTTCACTGTGTTTCTCAGTTCACAGTTTACGCTTTTTATCACAAACTTTTATAACCTCCCCTCCACACAAAAATAGACGCGCACGCTCAAGGGATCCCACAGCACACTTGGTCTGCCTAGCGGTACACTAGCGTGCCATGGCACGCCATGGATAGTTTGGGAAACCCTACCTTAAAGTAAATTGAGCACTTAATTAGCTGTTTCTGCCGAAATGTTGTGATATTTGAGTCAGCTCACTTTAGTTTCCATCTAATGAAGACAAAACCCATCTCTATTTAATTCCAGGGATTGTGGTTTATCGACACTAAACAGATCTAGCTTGATCTTTGAGTTTACTCGACCTAGATGCAGAGTTAGATGATCATTACATAATGGAATAAATAGGTACTAAAACATCTTTGTTCGCTAAATCTCAAAATGTATAATAATTACTGATTGATATTACTGCTTATAACAAGTTTCATTTTTATATTACAGTAATAAAACTTTATACTTGCTGTCATTTCAACAATCATAACCGAATTTTTAATAGTTGATCCGACGGATAATGTTAATTTTACTAAAGTTGATAATTTCATTGATATCATAAACATATTTTTTAACACGAGAAATTAATCGAGATAAGAAAAATTAAAAGTTGTTAGGAGTAAATAAAGCAATAATAAGAAGTTGTAACTTTTAATGTTATCAGCAATTTTAAGTGAGAAGTGTGTAAAGACAAGTCTTATCACTTATAAAATGCTTTTAAAACTGTCATATATTACTTGACAAGGTTAAGACAATGTGACTAATCGATATGGGAAATACATATGAGACAGTCGACATAGTTAGATAATATTTAAATAAGATTATAAATAATTAGAGAATACAATGCAGAGCTTCTCACTATGTGAATTACTTCTCACTTTTAAAGTAACGTAAAGGATGGAAAACAGATGGGTGTTTACATGTTGCGATTTTTTCATCATAATAGAAAAATAAATTCATCATTTACTCATTTACTGGGCTTCTCCACTTATCAGTGGTTGCCCGTTATTCCTAAATTCCACCTTCGGTGGTCCTCCCAGTCTCCGTCCTGCAGGTTCCGTTCCCTCATTGACCTTACAACGCCTTCCTTCCAGGTCGCTCTAGGACGGCCTCTCTTTCTCCTGCCGGGCGGCGACCACTCCAGCACTCTGCGCGGCCAACGCTCCTCTCCCATCCTCCTCACATGACCGTACCAACGAAGTGCCCTTTCCTCAATACGTTTTATCACCGTCTCGTCCACAGCCTAATCTCCTCATTCCTCACTCTTTCTCAACTATATTCGTGCACCTCTTCTCCTCCCATCCATCTCCCCAGCATTAATTCGGTCCTTCTGTCGTTCCGTCAGTGTCCACCCTCCTGCTCCGTAAGTTAAAATACTTTCAACAATGGTGGGCAGAATAGTCATCTTTGTGCTCTTTCACATCGAACGACTCCGCAGAACTCCATTCAGCATAGCTATAGCCTTCCTAGCTTGAGCAATTCGGGAACTTACGTCAAACTGACACGTACCCGACTCTGACTCATGGATAATAGACCCAAGGTATTTGAAGGAGTCCACTGCCTTAATGACACCTTGAGCAAGGACTATATCTTTGGCCTTCTCTCCAACCACCAGGTACTTAGACTTAGTCTTCTCCAAATTAACCTTTAACCCTCATCTCTCAAAAGCTGCCAACAGTCTTCTAAGCATGAATTTTAAATCCTCTCGATCCGAGGCAATTACTACCTGGTCATCGGCAAAGAGAAGCGAATGGATAACATTCTGCTCAATCTAAACACCCATACCACCACAATGCCTGTTCCAACTAGCTAGCACATCCTGCATATATATATTTTAAATAGTGTAGACGACATCCCGCATCCCTGTCATAAACCTTTTGTACTATGAAACTGTTAGAGACTACAAATTTTAAAACGAGAAAGAAAAATAAATTAATAATTCATGGTATAACAGCCCGTGTAAGGATTAGGCCTGCCAAAGTGTTTACACAACTATATAATGTAATGGATGACACGGGGTTAGTGTGTTCTTAAGGTTTGTGGAGATGACAAGGGGTTGAGTCGCTACATCAGCTGTATAAACCGAATAATTGACATTCGTATCTGGGTAGACGCTATATCTCTTAAGTAGCGGAGGGGAGGTGCAGGCGATGCGTGGAAGAGGCGAGTTAAACGGTCCAATGCACACAGAAGAGGCGACGGGCGGAGGCGCGGCGCGGGCGAGGCATGCTTCTTTAAAATGAGTGAAGAGGTGAGGAAGGGGCGTTGAGGAGGCGAGAAAGCGGCGCCTGCTCTGTGTGCATTGGGCTATATGTTTACATGGGGGAGGCGTAATTCACGCCGCGCCTGCACCTCACCCGCGCCGCGCCTCCGCCTCTCGCCTATTCTGTGTGCATTGGGGCTTAACATGGCCTTAGAGTTACACAATTCTCACTTAAATCGGACTGTTTCAACACCTCCGTTTAACTCAATTATGGTCTCGATGCGTGTATGGTCTTTACGATCTCAAATCGCACCGTATTGAAGCCTAAACAAGGCCTTAGAGTGACACATATCTCACTTTTACAGAGTGACAGAGCTTCTGACATTTATAGTGAAAGCTTTTCTCATTTAAAGTTTAACACTTTTCACATTTAGAGTTAAAGACTTTCCAACTTAAAAGTTACATATCATCACACTTAAGTGACATACTTTATCACAACGTGTTATGTTAATTGCTTCATTCTTTTTGTCTGTTTCTTAAGAAAGAAAATAATATTTCTTATCTTGACTTTTAATCTTTGAAATTGCATTTCTAGAAAGCTTTAGAAGGAATAACAGTAAAAGTTTTATCCGTTTTGAATTAAACTGGGTATAAAAAGTTGAAGAAGATTCAGTATAAAATAACAATAAAATATTATTTTAGTATTTTTAAGAGCACTGGAAGTATAATGGAACAGACATATTTTTTAATTATCCTTATCTGAATTTTAATAATAAAATGAAATTGTTTGGTTTATGTTTGTTTTCCAGTTCGATTGTCCCTGTAATTGAAAGAAAAAATGTGTGGCACAATTTTATATTGTTTGTCATTTCGGGTTTTCACTAATACATTTATTTATTGTTCGAAATTAACGACATTTTTAAAAGGTACATTAATATAATTTCAGGATGTAACAGCGACAAAAGTTTTTTGTAACTAGTAATTTTACTTGTGTTGGGTGTCCCATAAAAAAGTAACTTTTAAAAAGTGTATAGGGGGCCGGCGTAGCCGATTGGTTAGCGCTCTCGACTCTGTAACAAAAGTCTAAACCCCGGCTCTGAGTTCGAATCCCAGAGAGGTGAGATATGTTTCACACTGATGATCTCAGTATAGAGTGCAGTGGTAGGATAACCCCCGTCCTGTAATAACCCTGGCAATTGAGATCGGGACTAAAACCCAAAAGAAACAAAAAATGTATAAACCAGTCACACAACCAGAAAACATATATTTATGTGTCCACAATAAGCAACAATTTGGATTAAATAATGAAAAACAATATCTTGTATGACGTTTACTTGGCTTGTACCCATTTTAGACTGTTTGCTATCTTGGTTTTTTCGCTCCTTCAGCGAAGGAATGAGTTGAGGGGTTGTAAGGGGAGGGGGATGACGCACTAGAGACTAGAGTACTAGGGCCCTAGACAAATCCAAAAAGCCCTCATTCATTAAAATCGGTTCAGTAGTTTAGGCTGTAGGTGCGTCAACGTTAAAGTGGCTGTTCGCTAGCTTGGTTTCTCGCTCCGCGTTCAGCGTAGGAATTAGTTATCTAAATTACTTTGATCTAGGAAGGCACTGCGAAGGAAGAATAAGAAGAAGAAGAAGTATCAAAACTACCATTTTCAAACCTATTTTTTTCTACTTCTACTTGACCGATTTCGACCTTTTTTTATTTTGATCTACTGGACACGGCACTAATTGTCAATCTATTTTACACCAAACCCAATTACCCGTATAAAATGAACTCATCGTATTTATTTTACAAATAATGTACAATCTTGTTCTGATTAACAAATAAATAATTAATATGTATAAAAATTCCATTTTTGAAAACTGGTCTTATGTAGATACAATTTTTTTTTTTTTTTTTTTTTTTTTTTTTTTTTTTTTTTTTTTTTTT
>KZ651074.1:543645-558702 GCA_001010745.2 Gerris buenoi | reverse complement strand
GTTTGTTGTTGAAGAACTTTATTGATGCCTATTAATAATATTGTAACATAATTCTCAAAGAGTAATGACTTCTGTAATAAGAAATAATAATTTATTTTTTTAATTGCGCCCCGTTTCAATAATAATGTAAATATAAATATATATTTTTTAATTTATTTACTTTTTAACTTGTTGACCTACCCTATCTCAATAAAAATAACAGGCTTTAGTATTAAATAAAATAGTACTGAGGATTTATGTTGTTTAAAAACATTAAGACCATGACCATTGCTAAGCAATAACTTCATTCATTAGCAAATCTTTGAGGTCCAAAAGTTATAAGTGCGACTTTTTAGTAAAACTCATTGTTATTATTATTTTTTTCCTTTGAGTATATTAATTTTGTCAAAAAATAATCATAGCATATTTAAAGATAGGTAATCACACTATTAGTAAAAAAATATATCACCTATAAAATATGTTTTCATGTAGGAGATATTTGTATTCAAACTTTGTTTTTGCTCTCCTGTAAAATCGACTTTTTGCACTTATGCCTTTTTCGCGCAATACCATCGATATATATATATATATATATGTATGTATATAAGGTGGGTCAAATAGCGGCGTTAGTATTTTTCTGTCTGTCGCTGCTCTTTAATTATAATTTGCTCACATCACATATTATATTAACTGTAATGATTATCACGAAACATTCATTAACCTTTTTCAACAATTACTAGTAACAATAATTGCATTCTACCTGAAGGATTGGAATGATAACTGAATGAAGTCAACAGGTTATTTGAAGCATGAAGGACGAATTATTATTAAATAAAATGATTCTGTAACTTGTGTAGCATTTTGTAAAAAATCTTCTTTTTTGATGTAATTATTACCGACATTATTATTTCACTTTTTGGAAAAAGAAAAATATATATTTGACACAAAAAAGTAATGATTATCTGAAGGACATTTTGAATTGATGCATTGTTCTTTTCCCATCAAGTTTCATTTTTTTATGTTATTTTGTATTTTGCTCCATAACAGATTTTATCCATATAAACAGTAAAAATGAAGGTTGTTTTATAATTTGTTTGTTAGGTAATTGGTTTAATGACAGTTTTAGTGTCATGATGCAAAACTATTAGGTATTTTAAAATTAAGTTTTGCTAGAATATAAAGTCTGATAATTTGTGTAACACGGTTTCCTCCAGTCCTATATCATAGATAAATGGTCAAATGCGAATATATAAATTAAGGGATATAATAAGATAGATGATATTAAAAATCTTAGGACGGAAGCATTAAAAATATTATAAAAATTATGTGACTATCACTAGAAAATGAAAGTGGGGTTACATGGTCCTATTTCAATTTCAAGCGGGGACACATTTATTTAAATGTGAAAATTAAAAGTGAGTAGAAAATTAAGAATAATATGGGACCATCTGTGTACTACTTTTGACGTAATATTTAAATTTTATTAAAATCAGAAAAAGTTTTTAATAAGATATGGGGGTTCACAAAAAAGATGACTTATTCGTAGTTAGAAATAAGAAATTTGAAATTTTGAGACTTAAAATTAGCTAATGTTTTAGTAACCTTCGACAAGATTGAAAACAATATAGATATTAACAAGGAGACTAAATAGATGTTAGGTAAGATATTAAGCACTTCTTCAAGGTGAACCGCTTCGTGGAATACAAAAAATAAAGTTGATTATACTATCCGAAAAAATTATTCGAAGCATAAATATTTGATTTCAGACTAAATTAACGGTCAAGAGGTGGATAATTTAATTTAAGATGTGTTTTGTGTTTCTCTTTGCTAAGGTAAAAAAACAAAATCATTCAGATAAACGACATTCTTCGTCTTCAATATGTTTTTTCATCAAAATGGAACATGTTTTGCCGTCTTTATCTTAAAAAAAAAAATACTTGTCACATTCAATGAAATGTTGATGGTAAATCAAAATTAGCTCTCAAATGATCTCACAAACTTAATAAGAGCACATATTTATGCAGTATAGGAGCTATTTTTGTAATCTGAAATACATGAATTCCAATCTTTGATACATAAGTTTTGTTCCAACCAACCTTCAACTGGTTTGAAACTGTCCGACGCATGCGCATCGGACCACACTTGAAAGTTTTTTGCTAATGCACATGCGTCGTACAGTTTGAAACTAGTTTGAAGTGTGGTTTCAACACACCCATAGAATTAGGTGTCTGTAGACTAACCTGAAAAGAAGTATTTGACTTATTTTTAGCAGTAGGTAATCTTTAAACGTATAAAGAATCATTGAAAATATTTTTTAAAAAGATATATACAATAATCTTTTGTACATTTACTTAATGCAGTATTTTATTAATTTTTATAAAAACAAACTTTGTTTTTGCTCTCCTGTAAAATCGACTTTTTGCACTTATGCCTTTTTCGCGCAATACCATCGATATATATATATATATATATGTATGTATATAAGGTGGGTCAAATAGCGGCGTTAGTATTTTTCTGTCTGTCGCTGCTCTTTAATTATAATTTGCTCACATCACATATTATATTAACTGTAATGATTATCACGAAACATTCATTAACCTTTTTCAACAATTACTAGTAACAATAATTGCATTCTACCTGAAGGATTGGAATGATAACTGAATGAAGTCAACAGGTTATTTGAAGCATGAAGGACGAATTATTATTAAATAAAATGATTCTGTAACTTGTGTAGCATTTTGTAAAAAATCTTCTTTTTTGATGTAATTATTACCGACATTATTATTTCACTTTTTGGAAAAAGAAAAATATATATTTGACACAAAAAAGTAATGATTATCTGAAGGACATTTTGAATTGATGCATTGTTCTTTTCCCATCAAGTTTCATTTTTTTATGTTATTTTGTATTTTGCTCCATAACAGATTTTATCCATATAAACAGTAAAAATGAAGGTTGTTTTATAATTTGTTTGTTAGGTAATTGGTTTAATGACAGTTTTAGTGTCATGATGCAAAACTATTAGGTATTTTAAAATTAAGTTTTGCTAGAATATAAAGTCTGATAATTTGTGTAACACGGTTTCCTCCAGTCCTATATCATAGATAAATGGTCAAATGCGAATATATAAATTAAGGGATATAATAAGATAGATGATATTAAAAATCTTAGGACGGAAGCATTAAAAATATTATAAAAATTATGTGACTATCACTAGAAAATGAAAGTGGGGTTACATGGTCCTATTTCAATTTCAAGCGGGGACACATTTNTTTTCAAGGGACACGCGGAATATTAATTGAACGATCTTTTGAAATAATTAATGCAATTATAAAAAAAAATATTTCATTTATAAACAAAATAAAATTAAAGCATTAACTATAATATTGTTTTTATAAGATTATTAAAAATAAATATTTAGAAACAGTATTGAAGATAATTTTATAAATACTCTTTTCATTTTTTTATATTTTTTATTTTGTACATTAATTATTTAAACTTTTCGTACTGACAGGGAATTAAATGTAATTACAAAGTACACTTTATTGTTATTATTCTATATTGTGTAGAATGTAACGATTTTAAAATACTAAAACCATTAATGAAACTGTACCTAATATTCATCCCGAGCAAAATATCTTATGTTACAAAAACTTTGTTAAAATAGCACATGTTTGAAATAGATTTAAATTAAATATGAAAGTATAAATTTAAATTACTATTTTAACTTTATTTAAAAAAAAATAACTTGATTAAAATAGAAACTACTATATTACAAAAATGTATTTTAAAACGTTTAGTTTATCGTTTATTTTAATTATAAGTAGTTTTGTTCATTGTGAATTACCATATACATGTAATGACAACATTTATTGCTACGGTAATTTACTTCACGTTGTTCAAATGTCTAGAATCAATAAGGATTCCAAGACATTTGTCGATATGAAATTAAAATTCGACAGGTCTGAAACGCTCGAAAAGTTCGACGAATTGATGGAACAAACACGTGGTCAACCTAATAAGACACAAGTCGCCAGATTCGTTGACAATTATTTCGACAAACCTGGCAGCGAGTTTGAAGAATGGACGCCGAGCGATTGGAAGGAAAATCCGAAAATTCTCAATAAAATTTATAACGAAGACGCCAGACAATGGGTGAAAGATTTAAACGGACTGTGGAAAGTTTTAGGAAGAAAAATGAAAAACGACGTGAAATTTAACGAAGATAAATATTCAATCATTTACGTACCTAATCCGGTTATCGTTCCCGGCGGCAGATTTCTCGAATTTTATTATTGGGATTCCTATTGGATAGTTGAAGGCCTTCTCCATTCTGAAATGTTCAATACGGTTAAAGGTATGCTATCCAATTTCATATCGATGGTTGATAGAATCGGCTTCGTACCGAACGGTGGCAGGAAATACTACAAAATGAGATCCCAACCACCTTTATTAATACCGATGGTCAAATTATATTTAGATGCAACAGGTGATTATCAGTTTTTAAGTCAGAATATCGATACTTTAGAGAAGGAATTACAATTTTGGTTGACGAATAGAACGGTCAGTGTGGAGAAAGGTTCTAAAAAGTATATTCTAGCGAGATACGCGGATGCATCTGCAGGTCCAAGACCCGAATCTTATTACGAGGACGTCACTCATGCCAAGGTGTTCTCGACTGAAGAAGAAAAAATCGCTTTTTATTCTCAGTTGAAGTCAGCGGCCGAATCCGGATGGGATTTCTCAAGTAGGTGGTACTTACCTCAAGACGGAGGTACAGGTGAATTAAAGGATATTAAAACTAAAAGTATAATACCAGTAGATTTAAACGCGATTATCTGTCAAAACGCCGAAATACTATCGGAATTCTACGAGAAATTGAACAATCATAGAAAAGCTCTTATCTACGCGAGAATGGCTCACACTTGGAAGAAAGCGATAAATAAAATTTTATGGCACGACGATGTAGGGAGCTGGTTGGATTACAATATAGACGATAACGAACGACGGAATCAGTTCTTCGCTTCTAATTTATTCCCTCTCTGGACGAAAGCATACGACGAGTCACGTGACGATATAATCGTAAAAGTCGTTAATTATTTGAAAAGGAATAAAATAATGGATTTCATGGGTGGTGTACCGTCATCTTTTGTGAATTACCATATACATGTAATGACAACATTTATTGCTACGGTAATTTACTTCACGTTGTTCAAATGTCTAGAATCAATAAGGATTCCAAGACATTTGTCGATATGAAATTAAAATTCGACAGGTCTGAAACGCTCGAAAAGTTCGACGAATTGATGGAACAAACACGTGGTCAACCTAATAAGACACAAGTCGCCAGATTCGTTGACAATTATTTCGACAAACCTGGCAGCGAGTTTGAAGAATGGACGCCGAGCGATTGGAAGGAAAATCCGAAAATTCTCAATAAAATTTATAACGAAGACGCCAGACAATGGGTGAAAGATTTAAACGGACTGTGGAAAGTTTTAGGAAGAAAAATGAAAAACGACGTGAAATTTAACGAAGATAAATATTCAATCATTTACGTACCTAATCCGGTTATCGTTCCCGGCGGCAGATTTCTCGAATTTTATTNAATTAAACAACTCTTCATTGATAAGTAATAAAGTAAAAGTAAAAAAATAATAAATCCATTGAGGAAATTTATATTTTAAAGGTTTTTATTCTGATAAAAACCTTTAAATTTAAAATAAAAACCTTTAAATTTAATTATAATATTAAATAATACGATTGTATGAAAAATAATACATTTTTACGTTTAAATATATATTTTTGAAAATAAAATTATGCAAATGATATTAGAATACATAACATACTTAATTATTTCGGCTAACGCATTGTCATATATTATAATTTCTATAGTTTTATCATTTTTAATTTATAAAAGCAGTATTATATTCGTTTTTTTTATACAATAAATGTAATGATTGTATTTGTTATTTATTTTTAATTTTTATTTGTGAACAAAAATAATTATTGTAATTTGAAATGATATTATTAATTTTAAATGAAAATATAAAAGTACATTTTATCTTTTATTTAATCGTACTTACTATTATCTTCCAAAGATAGTTTTTTAAATCTCCTTTTAGAATCAATGAAGAACTAATAAAGAGATATTTAAGTGCCAAAAAAGGAATTTTGCTCTGGATCTTGCGCTCCAGAGAAAAGGAAAGGTAAGATATATTTTGGACTATAAACAAATAGTCAGGGTGCCCATAGGCAAAAAAGTAACATAATACATACTCTTTCCAAACCTTTTTGTATAGCTTGTTTAGGCCAAGTCTGATACCGTTTTCCTCTGTGACTTTTTCTAGTTTTGGGGCGTTTTTTTAATGTTTTTATTTGAACCGTAAAATTTTGACGCGTCAGACTGGCAAATCGGAAAAAGATCTGCGTCAGACAATATTAAAATATTGATTTATAGGGTTCAAATAATGTATCTTGAAAAAATCAGCTGGTTATTAATCATTCATTAATAATAGTTCATATTAATTAATATCCATTATTATTAATTAAAATTAATTAATATCATTATTTGAACCCTATAAATCAACATTTTAATTTTGTCTGACGCAGAACTTTTTCCAATTTTCCAGTCTGAGTCTGACGCGTCAAAATTTTAGGGTTCTAATAAAAAAAAACGTCCCAAAACTAAAAAAAAATCACAGAGGAAAACGATATCAGACTTGGCCTAAACAAGCCATACAAAAAGGTTTGGAAAGAGTATGTATAAGTTACTTTTTTGCCTATCGGCACCCTGATAAAAGGCAATGAACACTAAATTTCAATGGAAAGTAGACACAGATGCATTTAGAACTGTATGAACTTAACACGAATTTTAATAGTCGACCAGTCTCAGATATTTTGGAAAAACATTTATCATACTATCGTTAGGGTAGTGTGATCCTAAGTTTGCAGCTTCGAAAAATACCTGAGCTGGCTGCGTAATACGTGAAAAAACTAAAACAAAGATTGGTTTTTGGAAAGAAGTCCCTTATGGCACGTTCTGGAGCCCGGGAGTGAATCCGAAAAAAGTACCAAAATCACCGTTACAAAACCAAGCGTCACGAAATCAACCGATGACGATAACTTGAGTAAAAGATGACCGAGATAATTGCAATTTGGTACACATGTTCATTTTACCAATGCCCAGTCTCAGTTTGTTTGACAAAGTTTTGTTAAGTTGTTCTGAAACTCTGTGCGAGCTTCAGCGAGCATTTACTACCTTTAAGAAAATTAACGCGACGCTTATACTGGAGTTTTTCTAAGAGTAATGAGCTTCAGCGAGCATTTACTACCTTTAAGAAAATTAATGCGACGCTTATACTGGAGTTTTCCTAAGAGTAATGAGTTTCAGCGAGCATGCGTATTACCTTTAAGAAAATGACTACCTTTAATAATACAATAATAAACATTTGTTTAAGGTATAAAATGGTTCTTAAGTAGTTAAATAACGGAGAAGCCAAGTCCAGAATATTCTAGGAAAGTAGTCTATACATATATTCAATATACATATATATAATATACATATATTCATACATATATATAGTATACATAATATATTCAACACATAACTGTTTCATTGTTCATTCACCAAATCCCTGTTACAAATACACCTAATATTGAATACAAATACCACTATATACCTATTCAATACAGGAACTATTTTCGGTATCTGAAACGTATAAATTTCATGAAAAAAGTTACCTATTTGCAAATATTTGAATCTATTCCAGCCAATGACAATCTTAGATTCTATACTTAAAAAGCGTGGGGTGCCTTGGTTGGCTGAACATCGCACCAATTGAGAATCTATTTGACTACTTGTAGATCCTCTACATCTTCAGATAGAAGAGGGTGTGATTAAGATTAAAGGAAAGGAGGAAAAACTTAAATGATAATCTATAAACAAATGTTGCTTAACAAATTCCTTTCATTTGCATTTTATTAAATGTTTATAAAAAAGTTTTAAATACTTTCTCGTTTTTTTTTAATGCATAATTAATTATGTATTTATGTTTTTTAATCAAACCAACAATTTTNAACTTCATGATAAGGGTCAAAAATTTAGCTATGCACTGGGTCAGGAGTAATTTCGGTGCGTACTAACAAACTATGTTCGATGCGAGGATCTTGCCTGGTTCTGGAGGAGGAATATTCCCTACTCCAGATATATGCAACTATGGGATTCGGCTAGCGGCTAGAGCAACGGTGTGATCATGGATTTACTTTGTAATTCCCAGATTCCCTGACAAGCCCAGTATTAGATGATAGTGAATGTGCTGATAATTTCATATCTTAGATAGTTCTAACACATTCGCCTTCAATTTATTTAATTTTAATTATGAAAGTATGATTCAAATACATCGAATAAACCAATTAATCAAAGAAATACATTAAATCGAATACATGAATTAATCAAAGAAATACATAACCAGATATGGATCATCATTAATGCAAAAGCAGTAATAATTTTGCACCTGAGGTTAAAATTACTGTGTCAAATTTTAACAGTTACAGTAAAGTTCTATTCTACTCATATCAATAAAGAACGAAAAATTGAAGTCTAACTTAGAAACAATTCGTTCCTAAATATATATTTTTATTGAGGTCTCATTCTAGAGTAATCTTTCCTAAAGACGTATTTTTATTGAGGTCCCATTCTAGAGTACTCTTTCCTAAATATGTATTTTATTGAGGTCCTATTCTGCAGTATTCTTTCCTTAGTGTATATAATTATGAATTATGTATTTCAAGTCCCAATTTTTCATATCAATGCGTCATATCACGGAAACTATATTTCTCGGAAAGCGATTTATGTAGCAATATTTCATCAGTTTTATTTTATAGACTATATTTACAAATTGTTAAAATCAAAATAGGAATTTTATTTGACTGACAAAATTTCCCTGATATTGAATAAGTTTGTATTACAACTCGTTCACGACTGCACAGATAACAGACGTTGCGTATGCACGTAGATGTAGTTCAAAAATGTGTAACTTAATAATTACATCAGTATAAAATATTACCTTGTTACTTGAGTCAAATAACGTCAAAACCTATTAAATATTAATGAAAAAACCCAACTAATTAAAACTACATAATTTATGACAATTCTTTCTTTTCTTTTTGAGAAAATGTAATAAGGTTATTTAAGACTAAAAGGTCATTACATTTAACATATTAATGAATAATGTAAATTACTTTTTTAACGACTTTCTGTTAAATTTGTAAAGAAAACTTTTTCGTTAACTTCTCTAATTTTAATATTAACGCTATAATAATTTATTTTATATATANAGCCCCGGGTTCGATCCCAGCTTATGGCACATCAATTTTTAACTTTATAAATCATTTAGAGGTGAGTCGTTGTTATCGTTGTCGTTGTTGGGACACTACTCGATTATATAAAAGATTGATAATAATAAAATAATAATTGAACAAATAACTTCATGATAAGGGTCAAAAATTTAGCTATGCACTGGGTCAGGAGTAATTTCGGTGCGTACTAACAAACTATGTTCGATGCGAAGATCTTGCCTGGTTCTGGAGGAGGAATATTCGCTACTCTAGATATATGCAACTATGGGATTCGGCTAGCGGCTAGAGCAACGGTGTGATCATGGATTTACTTTGTAATTCCCAGATTCCCTGACAAGCCCAGTATTAGATGATAGTGAATTTGCTGATAATTTCATATCTTCAGATAGTTCTAACACATTCGCCTTCAATTTATTTAATTTTAATTATGAAAGTATGATTCAAATACATCGAATAAACCAATTAATCAAAGAAATACATTAAATCGAATACATGAATTAATCAAAGAAATACATAACCAGATATGGATCATCATTAATGCAAAAGCAGTAATAATTTTGCACCTGAGGTTAAAATTACTGTGTCAAATTTTAACAGTTACAGTAAAGTTCTATTCTACTCATATCAATAAAGAACGAAAAATTGAAGTCTAACTTAGAAACAACATACTATCGTTAGGGTAGTGTGATCCTAAGTTCGTAGCTTCGAAAAATACCTGAGCTGGCTGCGTAATACGTGAAAAAACTAAAACAAAGATTGGTTTTTGGAAAGAAGTCCCTTATGGCACGTTCTGGAGCCCGGGAGTGAATCCGAAAAAAGTACCAAAATCACCGTTACAAAACCAAGCGTCACGAAATCAACCGATGACGATAACTTGAGTAAAAGATGACCGAGATAATTGCAATTTGGTACACATGTTCATTTTACCAATGCCCAGTCTCAGTTTGTTTGACAAAGTTTTGTTAAGTTGTTCTGAAACTCTGTGCGAGCTTCAGCGAGCATTTACTACCTTTAAGAAAATTAACGCGACGCTTATACTGGAGTTTTTCTAAGAGTAATGAGCTTCAGCGAGCATTTACTACCTTTAAGAAAATTAACGCGACGCTTATACTGGAGTTTTTCTAAGAGTAATGAGCTTCAGCGAGCATTTACTACCTTTAAGAAAATTAACGCGACGCTTATACTGGAGTTTTTCTAAGAGTAATGAGCTTCAGCGAGCATTTACTACCTTTAAGAAAATTAACGCGACGCTTATACTGGAGTTTTTCTAAGAGTAATGAGCTTCAGCGAGCATTTNACCAGGACTTTCTGGAGAGCAACAGAATACCTACCGTTACCTTCGCTATACTTCGCCCCGACCCTCAAAAGATACAACCCGTCCCCACCGTAAGGCGAACTGAAGTCACCTTGATAAACCCTTCACAAGTCATCGACACCGAGGAATCCATGGAGGCCAACGAAGAGCTGGAGACTCCAGAGCTAGCTGAGGATGACGTCAGCTTACCCACCGAGGAATGGGACGTTCCGGAAGAAGACCCTCACCAAGCCTTTGACCGCAAATTAAAACACCTGAGCAGTCTTAAACCCGCTTACGAGAGGAACATCCAAGACGACGTCTACCTACCCCCCAGCCAACATAGCGCCCACCAGGGCCAGGCCCGGAAACCAAAGATCGGATGCGCCCTTTTCAGCTCACTCTCTATATATATATATATATACATAAATATTTGAATACATTTGTTTAATATGAAAGATATAAATAAAAGAGTAGAGATTTCTTAGATGGTGTTCCTCAATTTACTGGAGTGGTATAATAATAAGTTTATTAGTTTCTCCTACCCCTTCCTTATCCCCAATCTTCCCTTAGATTGAGCTAAGCATGTAATTAAGTAAGCCTAAGGTTATTATAATGTTGTACTGTAAAACTTTATTAAACTTTGCCTCCTGCTTCATTCTTAAGTACCAGAGGGAAACTCTAGGGGTAATATATTGACAAGTTTCAACTAAAAGTTGTATTTCAACGCTGTATCAAGTTTTCTAGAATTGAAAAAATAACTTGACTAAAACCATCAGTTTTAAGTAGAAAACAATTTGATAAGGTAATTTATCCCTTGCATTGACACTTTGTGAAAGACAAGGTAACGACTTAGACACTTTGATAAAAGATTGAGCTCTTAAAAAATTGAAACTAAAAAAGTTACCACTTAATCATGGCTTGCGTCAAGAACACTACTTCTCGAAATTCAACGTCTTCTAGTTCTTAAAATGTAAAAAAAAAGTTGTGTTAAAATATAGGTAACTATAAAAAATTCTTAAAACTTTTGATAAATCTTTATATGATTAAACACCTGACAAATTTTCTTATATGCGTATGTGACACTGCGCTTTTAAATCCAATAATATATAATTTAATATATTTATTATTATTATTTTTTTTTTAATAATGTTCAATAGGTGATTTCATAAAAATTTACTTAAATAGGCGGGGAATCGAACCCGGCCTTTCGCACATTGATTAAACTTTATTTTTTTGATCAATATCTCGAACTCTTATCAAGATTTTTATCAAAACGGCTCGGAGAATTATTAATTTGTATATGAATGCGAAATTGCATCAAAATCCCCTAGTAAAATCCCTAGTAGTATTAGTCTCCACGCGTCCACACTGCCTAAAGATAATCATACGCCTAAAGCTCCTCCTAACGGCTTCTACAGCCCTGGAGTAGGCTTATCAAGATATTAGATGTAAGGTAAGGCGGATGTTTGATTTTTTTTGTTAATAAAGCCATTATTATTATTTTTAGGGTTTCGAGGTCGTCCTAGAAACCCTTATGCTTTTGGTAGTTCGTCCGTCCGTCCGTCGCAACTTGCATTATATCTCCCAACCTACTGATGCTATTGACTTGAAATTTGGTATATAAGTTAAACTTTTTTGCCCAAAAACAGAAAACCTATTGCGAACTTTAACACTCCAAATTTCTGCGATCTGCGATCAATTGCGATCACCGCGCAATATTTTACATTTTTTGTAATTTTCAAGTTGGGTATCATTTCAAAGGTATTGAAATGTAGATTACAAATATGTATCGCATTTTCAAAATGGCGGCCATTTTACCNTTTCATCTTTCGTTCTCGTGATGTGTCCAGCCCAGTTCCATTTCCGTTCCAATATTACCTTGCCTATATCTTCCAATCCTGATTCTTCTCTAATCCAAGTATTTCTCTTCATATCCCTCCAAGTTATTCTTAACATTATTCTTTCCATCCTCCTCTGCGAGCATCTCATCTTTCTGACTATTTTTTCTGTTAAGACCCAGGTTTCTACACCGTAAGTCATTACAGGAAGAACACACGTCATCCAAAGCTTTTTCTTGGCTTCGTTTCGAACGTTAGATTTAAAAAGCTGTTTGTACTCAGAAATACATTCTTAAATTTTTTTTTTTTTTTGGAAAAGGGACCTAATTCGACAAGATATATATTCATAAAAATCTTAAAATCGATTTGCAAAACGTTCTCTTCTTTTATACTAAGTACATGAGAGAGTAAAAAGGAAATTAGATGTCGTAATGACGAATTTTACGTCGAGAGCAAACTACTATTCCTTCAAAACCGATTCCCAACAACTTCATAATGATCAGTAGTGTTAGTTCTGAAGGAGAAAGATTGAAAAAGAGTTTTCAAAAACTTTAAATCAATAAAATCAAAGAAAATGTTGAAAGGAAAAATATGAGAGAAAGTTTTAAATCTTCAAATAAATTAAAGAAATATAATACAGCAATAAGGAGATGAAAAGAGAGTTTAGTAAAATTTATCGACGATGAAGTAAAATTAATTCAATAATTATTATTAATTATTCAAACTTGCAGAACTAATACCTATTAATATAGCGAACGATTTATATTTTCTAATCAAACGAGATTCAAAATGAATTGATATCATCTTATCGTTGTGATAAATATATTTCAGTAATAGTTTTACTACTAACGTTCTTTCTCTTAGGTTCTTTATGCTTGGATATAACATAAAGATGTTGGTTTTAAGAATCATTGGATGTAGATAAAACATGATTAAATAAAATAGATAAAAAATCACTACATAAAATCTATCATAGATCTATTTTTATAATGTGTATACTAGCACTTAATATAAATTCTATAATATCTAATTTAAAAGACTAACCCGCGCTCTACCCAGGACTCAAGCTATGAGTCAATGGCTAATTTGCCTATGTGGGCTAAGCAATAAAATAAAACGCCTTATAATATTTATGTTTCCAAAGTCCTCATAGAAAAGAATCAGGAATAATATAATAAATTACTCATTCTATTATTGAGAATTCGATTTTGATACATTTACACGTTTTGAGGTCCCTAAATCCCCTATGTCCCTAAATCCAAAAAATGATTTTTAAAAAAATGTCTATCTGTGCAGTCGCCTGCAGCCTTTACTGGGCCGATTTTTACGAAATTTGGCATATGTTCAGAAAAAATATACTCTGAGGCGAAATCGAGAAATCGACTTTAGCGCCAAATTTAGGGGTGCTTCCCCCCAAAAACTCTGAAAAAAACATGCAAAATTATTTCACGAAATCGGTTTCGACGATTTAGATTAAAAAATTCTAAAATGTATTCCATTTAAATACGAATATAACGATATAAACCGTTTTCCCGGGAAAAATCCAGTTCCTGAGAAAATAGCTTAAAACGTGATGCAGTCAAAGCTGTTTACAAAGACAAACAATATGCCGTGGTAAAGTGTGGATAAATTTTGTAAAACAACATTCTTTGGATAAATGAATTTAATTTACAAATAATTTAAATTTCATATAACAAATTTGCAATATTATTATTACTTTTTTGATAATCAAAAGCCTGAAAAAAAGTTAAAAACAGCTTTCAAGTAATGTTAGGACAAATTTGTCTAAATTTTATTATTTTATTTTTCATTTTTTTCTAAAGTAAATATTTTTTTTCGGATAATATTTTCAAATAAAGTAAAAGAAATGTTTTAAAAAACATAAATAAATAAAAGACTTAAATTTGAGACTAAAAACAAAATCTCTTCCATTTTTTTTCCTTTTCAGATTTTTTTTTTTTTTTTTTTTAAATAAAATTTTTAGATAAAACATAAATAATAATTGGCATCAAGAGATGCTAAAAAAAATGAAATTAAAATAGAAACTAGCTTTGTTATACAATTTAGAATTTTATGTTTTCTTGTTTTTAGATTTTTTAACAGAACAGAAAAAGTATGTTTTATTATTTAATTAGACTGTCTGGAATACAAACCAAGACCAAACACAAAGGAATAATTATTCCGATCTCGTTCTCTAGTTGGATAATTGTTTATCAGGAAAATGTAACCAAGTCTTCTTTTTGATGTCACGCAATTGTTAAGATCTACAAATTTATTATGAAATAAAAAAATATATGAAATACTCTGTTATCTTAAAGTCTTGGTGCATATATATTTATATATACAGTAGAATCCCGGTATTTCATATCCCGTTATATCATATATCCCAATAAATCGTATATTATTGCCAGTCCCTTGAAAAAATCCCGATAATTGGTATAAAACCAATGTATTTCGGTCCCCTCAGTATAACGTATTTTTTCCCTTTCGAGGTGAACATAAACGTCTTATAACTCGTATAATTCGGAGAATAATCCCGATAAAACGTATGAATGGAGGGGGAAATTTCCAAGATTTTGCTTA
>KZ651074.1:491890-531169 GCA_001010745.2 Gerris buenoi | reverse complement strand
TTATTTTTTTTTTTTTATTCTTATTATTATTGTTATCATAATTTTAGTTGAACAATGGACTATTACCTTCATCAGGTGAATCAATCACTGTTTGAGAAAACTGTCAATCATTGAAACTGAAAGTATTTAATATATATATATTCATGTAATTTTGTCGGTACATGTGTTTATGTGTCTGTGTGTGTGTAGTCTTAGTCCGATCTCGATGAAAATTGGCACACTTGACCTTCAAAGCAAGGAGAAAATCACGGGGTACAAGTAATGAATTCGGGGCCAAAATGAAAACTCTTCATGATGCACATGATGCATATCGTTGAACAGCTCTTTAAGAGTACAGTAATTGTTGTTATTTACAGTTTTGTCATATTTTCATTTAGGAGGGGTGTAAATTTGGGATATTTTGCAAATTATTTTATCTAAGAGGAGGGGTTATAGAAATAAGTGGATGGGATAGAATCTAGATTTTCTCGCACAGTAAAATAATTTAAATGTTTCTTGATAGTAGTTTATAAACTTATCAAATTAAAATAAAACTCCGTAGCGAAGCACGGGATATCTAGCTAGTTTTATAATAATTCAATAAAAATAAAGAAGAAAATTCTTTAACATTATTATTCTTTCACACTAATTGCTGTACATTTTTATTTATTTATTAGATTCTGAGAATTCGTTCTAAAGAGTCTTGATGCAATTAAATATTTTAATTACATAGTTGTTAGTCTGAGAGGGGGGTGTGAAAGTTTGCTAGAAATTAGTTTAATTAACTTTTATTATATTTTGGATGGCAACACTGGCTCTGGCACCCTTCCTAATTACACAACTACTAAGCCTCCAATTTTACTCTTCCTCACAAATATTCTTCAACCCCCTCGCTAGTTAACCCTCCCCCTCTCTGAGGAGGGGGGGGGGACCCACCCTTAACCCCCCTCGCATTATTTCCATTCCATTAAATAAGTTTTTTTAATTTAAGGATGCATTTAATGGAGAATAAACAACAGACCGTTAATTTCAAAAGATCGTGCGTTAATCAATGTGGCGTCTTCGCGTCATATTATTGGATGAATGGTCAGATAGGAATGAAAATGTGGATGTTTCGATTCCTTCCAATGATAGGTTTTTGCTATGGATGTCATTCCTTTTTGCTGACTTTAGCAACGTTGGTGTCAACTTGATTTTATGAGGCACTGGAGAGAGCAAGGCTACTTTCCCCAAATATGTTCATTAATCTGACCAAGAGGGGTCCTGGGTGCCTCGGAGACTAGAGCGCTCGCCTTGCGATAAGGCAAGTTAAGCAGCCTCGAGCAGGGTCTGAAAGTGAGCGCAGCTCTGGGTTCGATTCCCGGACTGGGCCCCTTGCTCAATGTCCACCCAGCATTGTTTAAACAAATGGGAAGCTCCTCGAAAGTGTGGTGGCACCACCAGGTTTCGGCTTGGAGACCATGATAACAGTCTTGGTTGCAATACAACTGGAAGGGGAGTCATGGTTTGGTTAACGACCATAATATCTTCACACGAGTGTGTGAAGATGTCGGTCCCTAACCCGGGTTTTTTCTACGGGCCCACCTAAATGGCCTGCGTATTCGGGTGTAAAAGCCCCCTCGGAAAAAAAAAAAAAATCCGACCAAGTATAACCCGGGTATAGAGTATTTTCAATGAATAATAGATATTACACAGATCTGCAAAATTTAACCAACTTTCGGACAAACTTTTTGTCTGAAGGTTTGTTTTGTGTGAAGTTGTTTTCAAGGTTTTCTCCTAAACGTACTTTTTCCCGATTATGCGCCTAAATTGTACATCTTGATCTAGAGCAATTGTTTAGGTTTTTGCCCACGAGCATTAGTATGAGATTTGAGCCATCCATATTAATTAATTGCGGACACTGCGTGAGAGTTCACAGCCATANTCCCGGACTGGGCCCCTTGCTCAATGTCCACCCAGCATTGTTTAAACAAATGGGAAGCTCCTCGAAAGTGTGGTGGCACCACCAGGTTTCGGCTTGGAGACCATGATAACAGTCTTGGTTGCAATACAACTGGAAGGGGAGTCATGGTTTGGTTAACGACCATAATATCTTCACACGAGTGTGTGAAGATGTCGGTCCCTAACCCGGGTTTTTTCTACGGGCCCACCTAAATGGCCTGCGTATTCGGGTGTAAAAGCCCCCTCGGAAAAAAAAAAAAAATCCGACCAAGTATAACCCGGGTATAGAGTATTTTCAATGAATAATAGATATTACACAGATCTGCAAAATTTAACCAACTTTCGGACAAACTTTTTGTCTGAAGGTTTGTTTTGTGTGAAGTTGTTTTCAAGGTTTTCTCCTAAACGTACTTTTTCCCGATTATGCGCCTAAATTGTACATCTTGATCTAGAGCAATTGTTTAGGTTTTTGCCCACGAGCATTAGTATGAGATTTGAGCCATCCATATTAATTAATTGCGGACACTGCGTGAGAGTTCACAGCCATAAATTATAAAATTGTACTCAAATCTGGCTACTAGATCCTACTAAAGTACAACCGATGTATCATAGTATGAAACTTGCAGATCTTTAACAATTAGTAACTCTTTCTCTTTGTGCAATCAGTTTTTCGATACGACTTCATAAAAATCTTCAACATTGCGTCGCTGTATTTAAATTTTTTTGGGGCTTAAATAAATTGTATTTTTTTTTCCTTTCAGTTTCACGGTTGTAGGTACAAGTGTGTCATTTATATATTATATATATTATATAGAAATATAAGATTTCTAGCTATTCTACGTAATTTATAATTTTGATTATGAGTGATTGAGTTTGTAACAAAAATGTCAAACTTTAAAACTCTCCCCTGTTGTAAAAGGCTGAATATTTTGGACTCAATCTTTTTTTGCAGTGTCCCAAGCTACTTAAGCTTAATCTATGTTTCAAATTTCAAAAGCCATATTAAGAGGCAGCAGAAATATGAGGGTGAGAAAAAAGGGTGAATTTGTTCAAGTAAAGATGATTACTTTTACTTTGGCCTTGCGCATTGCCATGCGCTCAGATAGGTTAATCTTGTTTCAATAAAACCCCAAAAGCCTAAACGTTGCAAGTACTAGCAAGCTTTAATTATTATATAACAGCTGTAAATGTGCGCAGGCTTTCATAGTTTGAGTAAAGTGTTAAATGCGACTGGAAGGATATGAGTCGCGACATTTAGCCAACGCTAAAAGTTATTTTCAACTTCATAAATTGCTTAAACTTTAATGATCTATTTCAAAAATAAGTTATTCCTCATTTTAAGGCCTTCAAATTCTCTCGGTGGCTTTGATTTTTTTCTTTATCAAAATATACACAGAAATCAGTGTGAGTCAGTCCATCAAATTTTATGAATATATTATAATTAATAAATCAGAAAATCTCGTCTTTTGAAATTAAGGTGTAAACCAGTAATTTCCTAAATAAAAAGGGGGTTAATTATTAGGTGGTCGCCAAACCACTTCAAAAGCCTATTTTTGAAGTGTAAACGATTATGAATAATATATATATATATATATTATATATGAAAAACTAGTTGGTATATAGAAACGAAATTAAGGTCGAGGTATCATTCATATGCTAGCAGGCCTTGGTATTAACTTAACCCATTAGGATTAATAATTCATGTATTTCATAGCTATATAATTACAAACTAAAGTTTAACACGGTATAATCGCACTTACATGACTTATTTTAACTTACATTGTATTAGTTTAATATTTATGTTTGACATTAACATTAGAATGAGAATTTAAAATAATGAAATAAAAAAATACACTTTTTTTGAGCAAAAATTACAAAAGGAAAAAATTAAATATTGGTCAAGGAAACATTGTTTCGTCCTATTTAATTCAAAATTGCTATTGGGATGGCAGATCGGTTGCAGGACACATCTAATCGATGTAAGAAACACGTCTTACTTTTCTGGGATTCGAACTTCAAACCATCTCAAGATAAGTCGATATTTGGAAATTTATAGAATCAGGCTAGTCAGGAGTATGTTAACAACGTTTGCTGACAATTTTATTGTGAACAGTAAAACAGTAAAATGTTTGCTCGAACATTTTGCGCAAACCTGATGTCGGGCATATTTAGGCCAAACACGTCAAATATCATGTTTGCGCAAACATCAAACAGCCGCATACACGGTCAAAATGTTTGCGCAAACATCAAACAGCCGCATACACGGTCAAAATGTTTGCGCAAATATTTTGACCGTGTTTGCCACGTTATTTTGTTTAAAATTAAAGCCTCCAATGCTTGAGGAGGGATAATGTGCCTCTAATAAGTGTGAAACCCGGTTTCATACTTCCACAAATACTTAGTAAATATAAAGAAGAAGTATTGCGTTGGCGATAAAATTGAAATTTTTAAAAATGTATGATTGTGATTGAAAAATTCTACATTTTTCATTCTCATCCATTATCCATTGAAATACAAATTTAACCATATTAATAGATTTCCTATGAAAACATCTAGTTTCCGAGACATTGACAAAATAAATTTGTCCACATTCAAATCAAAATCCGAAATGTAAACAACCTTCTTGAACTCTTTAAAAGCATGTTTAATAACCCATTTAGAAATTATGACATTTAAATTCGGTACATACTATATACCTACCATATTATACCTACTATGTATATGAGGTAGATTAATCCAACATGGTCTCACCAATTTATATTAATTTATAAATTTATTTTTACCTTTTTTAACACCACGCGAATTAATGTCCTGATAAGAACAAAGCAACTACTTTTTCAGGAATTTTGTGGATTACAGAATTTTTACAGGGAAGTACAGAATATTTGACATGAAAATACATGCGATTAATAATTTTTAAGATGATAAAAGATGAAAAAAATATGATGAATTGAAAAATAGAAAAAAAAAAAAAAAATGATTTAAAGATGATTTATAATTAATATTTAAAAGGGATCATATATTTTTTTCTCAGATGTGCTTATGAACAATTTTTGCAAGAAAAAGAAGTGAGGATTATTTGTTGCAACAAGCTAACAAAAGTGTGAAGGTTTTAGACATTTTCAAAAGTACAATACATTGAAGATAAAAATGATTATGAGTGAGAAAGTAAAAAGAAGATGATTAAAAATGATTAATGAACAAACCCTTGCTATTTTTTTTTAAAAAAAAAGAAAAATATTATCGAACGGAATTTTTTTTTTTTATATTTTCCTTTCAAGGATAATAGAAGGGAGAGAAAGAGATAAGAGAAAAAATTGATAAGCGATAAAAATGATTTGCACCCTCTGTCTGGATACAAGAGCTACTTGATTCTCCTCCATCCTACATTATATACGATATATTTTAAGGAATGTACACTCTAGACGCTAACAGGGTCGACATATAATACAGATATATAAAAAATGTATCGAGGATAAAGGATATATGAGAAGGAAGCAATAGCGTACGAGCAATAAAGTAACATACAGTCTTAACAACTTCCTTTTATTACCAAAGTATCTTGATAGCGCGAATTTTTGAATTTAACTGCAAATACAAATTATTACTTGGGGTTGTTTTAATAAAAATAAAATTAGCTGGGCTTATTAATATTTAGAAAAAAAAAAAATAAATAAAATAAAAAATAGCTGATATAGTTAGAATTGGAGTTCTACTGTATATTAAGCAGTCAAATGTATTACAATATTATTAACAAGTAAATCAGAACTGCTATTCACAACCGACAACAGTAATATTGCAACACCATCAGCAAGTATAATATCAGTACGGCTATTTACAATCGACAAGTACTAGTAGGAAGAGTTGATGGATTCCAAGGTGTAAGGAAATAATTTTCTTAAATAAGAGACATCATTTCTTTTTTGAAACGTTTCGACTCAACTCAGAGTCATCATCAGTCAAAATGTATTTTTATGATAGTCATATCAATTGGTGTGTATTATCAACTAGCCTCCATTAAAGAGGGTGTCAGCAATTAAAAGAGAATATTATTAATTAACAATTAACTCAAATTTTAACAACATTATTTTAAAATTAAAATCACCATACATCTAACTAACACTCGATTTTTTTATGCTGTTAACATTAACTAAAAATTATTTTACATAACTAACCCAATAAAAATTAAAATAAAATTTCAAAACCCGATTTTTAACATGCTACTAGACAACGTCATATAATTTAGGTGTTCCTAAATTATTTCCTTACACCTTGGAATCCATCAACTCTTCCTACTAGAATTTAAAAATAATAAGGTGTACGCACTAAATTAGTAATAATTTAATTCATCAATAATCGACAAGTGTAATATCAGTACTGCTATTTACAATCGACAATTAGTAATATTGCAACACCATTGACAAGTATAACAGCATAGCAACACCACTGGCAATTAGTAGTTTTACTACACCATTGACAAGCATAGCAGTACTGCAAAAACATTGTTGACCTGATCACTACAAGTAAATTTAGAAGCAAATAGATTGACTAAAAGCTTATTAAATTTAGATATTTTTGTAAAACATTTTTTTCAACTTAACAAATAATACAAACATTCCTTGCTAATGGGGAATCGAACGCGACTTCCTTAACTTAATTAATAAAAAAAACCTTTTTGATTTCACTTCGGAGTATAATTTTGTTCCGAAGCTATGAGACCGTTCCGAAGAACGAAAATATTTTGTGTCTCTGACCTCTGATTTCAAAAATCCGTTTCGGACATCAGGGAACATTTTTGTTCCATGTCTGTCTGTCGGTCTGTTTGTCGGTCAATTTTTGCGAACCACATTTATCTTAAAAACTGCATGTCCGATTATATTGAAATTTGAATGATAGGTCATGATTAGCCTATTATTGGTCCCATATAAGTTTCAACCTGCAGCGCCTATTTGTTTCTCTTCCACATGTGCACAAACATACATTTAACACCTATAGCTTTGTAAATACTTATCTGATTTGTATGAAACTTTTATAGTCTATCACAAATAACCCGCAGATAGCCCCAGATTAATTTGAAACGTCTGCGGTCTTTAAATTTTTCTAAATTGATACTTCAATTCGTGTAAAATATCAAAACAATTTTGACAGATTAAAAAAAAGGGGGAAACAATTAAACCAATTATAGACAATAATGGCTTGTAAACGCATAAAATCAATAAAGTACGCGGTTAGAATGCGAGGTAGCTATGTGCCACACCAATTGGCATACTTTATACTATGCGGAGTTAAGGCAAAATTAAAAGAAAAACATTTTTTTATCATTGAAGAGAGCGTCTCGCAATATATTGAATATTGAGAAAAGTAAATTATGATCAGTTGAAAGCAAAGATGTTATATAAACCAGATAGAGGGTTGCGGAAAAAAAGTGACCCCATGGAGATTTGTAAAATGTCACCTCCATGGGACAAATTACCTTCCTCTTTGTTATAGGTTACCAAGAAAAGTGTGGCAGGTTACCATAACCTGATTCAAAATTAACCAGAGGTAACCTTAAAACTATCAAAGAAGGTAATTTGTCCCAGTCAAAAGGTCACGGAGCATGCGCAGTATGATTTTTTTCTCCAATTTCTCTTACTTTACAAATATCTCCATGGGGTCACTTTTTTGCCTCAAACACTCTATCTCTATTATATAAGATCTTGAGTTGAAAGTTAAAGAGGATGGTTGTAGTAGAGTGAGTCCCTAACCCATTTACGTCCCGGCCCCTACTCCATTTGAAATGTTAAAAAATATGTCACTTTACTACACAAAAATTTCTGCTTGAATCAGGTTAAACTTCACATGCCTGTTTCAATTATACTTTAGACGATGTGTAATAATTTTTATTAAAATCGTTATGTTTAAACATAATAAGATTATTGTTTTCTCTATTTTAAATGTTTAGACCCGCTTAAATAAATTTAGCAATCTTTAACTTTTCATAGAGGTATATTTAAATATATTTTAAAAAGTTGTTTGTCCCATTGTACCTATAGATTAAGTTTTTTCCCCTCCTGAAATTCCAATCTTGCAGCTTATCCAATCTTGAATTTATGTTGAAGCTTATGTTTACGCGAACGTTGCGCGCAACGAACTCGTCCTGGGTATTTGTAAATTAGATATGTGTATCAAATTTCTACTAAATCGGTTTAAATTTCATGACGGTCGTTTCTTTCGGATTCACTTCCGGGCTCCAGACGCTTTAACGTGCTATAAAGAATTTCATTCCAAAATTATACTATAAAAGACTTTATTATTGTTGAATATTTATTTTTCTTCTAATAAAAAAGTATAAATGTATTTGTATAGGATGTTGGTTAGAGCTAAAGTGGAATGAGATATTAAGTGAATCCTTGAACTGACAGACAGAAGTAGAACGGGTATTAGTTTGGAACCTCGGAACTCAGAAGTAGAACGGGTATTAGTTTGGAACCTCGGAACTCAGAAGTAGAACGGGTATTAGTTTGGAACCTCGGAACTCAGAAGTAGAACGGGTAATAGTTTGGAACCTCGGAACTCAGAAGTAGAACGGGTATTAGTTTGGAACCTCGGAACTCAGAAGTAGAACGGGTATTAGTTTGGAACCTCGGAACTCAGAAGTAGAACGGATATTAGTTTGGAACCGCGGAACTCAGAAGTAGAACGGGTATTAGTTTGGAACCTCGGAACTCAGAAGTAGAACGGGTATTAGTTTGGAACCGCGGAACTCAGAAGTAGAACGGGTATTAGTTTGGAACCTCGGAACTCAGAAGTAGAACGGAGAACGGCATTAGAACTCGGAACTATATAATATTATAGCCTCGTTGAGAAACCGTTCACAGTTCCCTCTTCAATTTCCACTTCTCTTTACACACTTGTAGAAAGGCAAGAAAAGTTGGTAGTTTAATGAACTTATCCTAGACTAGGAGGAGAGAAACTCAAAACCTTACTTAGTCTCCAGATACAAGTGAAATAGAGGTATCAGTTTCAACGGGGCTATCACAATTTTACTCTTGTATAGCCTACTCTCTCCGCTTTATAACTCTAGCAGATCACCATGGAAACCAGACATTGGGGTAGGTTCGGGTCTTTGACATCATGACGTCACGGGGGGGAGAGCAATTCTCCACCGCTTGGTAACATTGCTCTCAAGGCTACGCCATTTTTTTCTCATTCTTTTCTTTTTCTACCCCCTCAAGAACAAAACTACCGCACTTTAATGGCATGTTTACCATTTTATCTTTGTTATCAGTTTTTTTGTTTTTTTATCATCGATATAAAAATAGAAGGACATGAAAAATAACAACTAAATAAAAAAAGAGGACAAAATTTAAAAAAGAAAAGTTTATAATCTATAAAGCCATTTAATGAAGGAAATTATTAAAATAAGAGTACACATTATGAAGAATAGTTGTAAGGAGAAATTTTAATGCGGTGAACGAAACTGTTCCATTTTCGCAAGAAAATGGAAAATTATGATATGAAAAAAAAGTTATAGCAGATTTGAAGTTATGAGAATATAAAGAATCAGGATAGAAAAAATCGGTCCGAGACAACTATACGAGTTATACGACAGCAAAATATACGAGTTCATAATTACTTATCCATTTATTATTTTTCGTAGATGCATTTAAGTATTATTGAAGATTTCATCGAAATTGATCATAAAAATAACTTCTCCTTTGCGTGGAATCGAACCAATCCTCTCTATGACCTCGTTTAAAGCTAGTATGCCAAATTTCGTCACAATCGGCCCTGTAGTTTAGGCTCTAGGCGTCTGCACATACGACAGACAGACATTTTAAAAGCCACTTTTTTGGATTCAAGTGTCCTCAAAACGTTTAAATCCATCAAAATCTCAAAAGCGAATTTTCGCGCCATCACAATACTTTCTCTTTATATGGCCGCGTTTAGAGCTAGTATGCCAAATTTCGTTACAATCGGCCCTGTAGTTTAAGCTCCAGGCGTCTGCACAGACGGACAGACAGGCATTTTTTAAAAACCACTTTTTTGGACTCAGGGGACCTCAAAACGTGTAAATCCAGCAAAATCTCAAAATCGAATTTTCGTGCCATCACAATACTTTCTCTTTATATGAGAAAGTAAAAACGAGTTTAAGGATATTTATTTGGAAAGGGATGGAGTTAAAAAGAAATGAATGAATAACAGTGATAAAATGGTTATCGAAAAGGATGGAAGCTAGAGGTCTAGAAAAATGAGACGAGATGAGATGGTAGAAATATTATGTAAATAGAAAAAAAATTTCTTAGTTTAAAATTAAAATAATGATGAAGAGAGGAAGACAAATAATTTATAATAAGGTATATTGACGGAATGAGAAAAATTAAAAAAAGATAACAAATACAGGAAAGGAATTAAGGAAGAAAAATGAAAACAATAAAATCAAATGTAGGAAGATATACATAAAATATAGTTAATATATACATAAAAGAAAAAAGAAGAAGAATTAAGATCAATAAGTGAAATTATTAAGAAGAAAAAAAAGTGTAATGTATAGAAGAAAGGAAAAAGTTACAAAGAAGAAGAACTGTAATAAACAATAACTATAGGTAATAAAAAAAAGATAGGTAATAAATACAGGAAAGGAATATGATTAAGGTCAAAGAAAAATTATGTTAATGTAAACAAGAAGTCAGAGAATATAGAAAATTACGACGACGAGAGGAAAAAGGTTAATGGTTAGCAAAAGAAAAAAGTTCTTGCATCTAAGTATTTTAGGGGTTTTGTAGATTATTAGGCCCATATACGCTGTTATATGCTGAAATAACATAATATTTTATTATTTTCCCATCCCGTCCTATATGAAAGAAAATAATTAATATAAAAATACTATTTTTAAAAACTTATTTTCAACCTTTTTTTTTTTGGTTTCTGTATTCTTTACCTTAGTTGTTTCCATGTGCAAAATTTGGGGAAGATTGAAAGACGGGAAGTAGTTCAAAATCGGGCGGTAACGGAAACGAGATATGAAACTCACAAAGCAAAGTAATATAAGACCAGTAAAAATATGAACAAAATTAAATGGAGGGCCCCAAAGAAACAAAAGAAAGTGTAGAGTAAGGAGAGTTGAGGGATTAGTTGTTAGATGTCCCAGGTTCGATTCCCCGGGGGGTCACAATGTTTCTTATTGGTTATAACAAAAATTAAAATTACCTGCAATTTTCATCTTCATAGCATAAGGTTGTGCATGAATTATTTTTAAAATTTTAGGACTAGCGGTTTTGAGTGAAATTTTGGCGGTAAAAACGCAATATTGGCATTAAAAAGCACAAGAGTCATAAAAGTCATAAATATATATTATTTGTAACCTTACTATACAGCAGCTTTCATTTTTGAGTTTACCGCATTTCTGTGAATTGAGCATGCGCATATTTTATTTTTAACTTCTGTATATTTTTTCTTCTGGTTGGATCAAAAAATTGCGCCAGTGTTTTAAATTTCAGCTCTTTTGCTTAAACGATTAGGGCTCTATGAACCAAAGAGCGCCTAATAGACAGACACATCACCCTCGGCATAAAGGTTCCGAGAAGTACCTACGAAACCTTAAAACTTAACTTTCATATGTGAGTACATAATTACTTGGCCTAGTTTTTTCAAATTATTAGCTGTTTCGATTTTTCTTGGTTACATTTAATTATTATATCAACATTTTATCGAAATTTACCATAACAATAGCTCCTTTGTGGCTGGGATTCGAACCCGGCCTCTCATCGTTCGCGTTTATAGCTATTTTCACAGAAATATATGAGGTAGAACTATGATAACGTCATCTACCAATTAGTGTGGCATACAACTTCCTCGAATGAACTTAATTGATATTACGCTTTAACTACCTTTTATCGATGTCTAATTTTTTTAGTGGTTTCCCCTTTTTACTTCCGAGTTTACAGAAGGTAGCGGCAGCTATGTGATTGTTCTGAAGAGAAAAAGATTTGTTAGTCCCAGATTTCAAAAATTCCTGGACAGAAATCAATCTTTGGTGCCGCTCCTTAGTTTTACTGAAGAAGTCTATTATACAGTTCTGCTGAAGTTGTATACTGTACTGCGGGTCGTAGTATGAATTTGCAGGTCATATAATTTCCTTACAGATTTTTTTTTTTATGCCAAGATATATTAGGTAGTTTTAGTGGTAAAATTATACTGAACTTTAATTTTAGTCCCGTCGCGTCTGTGTCACTCGGTCTTCCTGTCTGTCTGTCCTTCTTCGTACCAATTGGGGCGTAAAAGAAACAGCAGCAACAAAAGATAAAGAAAAAAAAATCGTCGTTCAGAAGAAAAGAAGACTAATAAGAAAAAGTGAAGTTATAAAAGGAACAACGTAGAAGTATTAAGATTAATAAGAAAACAAATTAATAAGGGAATGAAATAAAGGTATAAAGCAGAAGAATCAAGATAAAAAGGAAAAGTTATAGGATACGTGAAAAACAAATTAGAATGAAAAGGATAACTCATATAGGATATGAATAGAGAAGAAGAATTTATTAAGATATTTAAAACATTATTTTTCCTAACCAGTAAAAGGGGATTAAGGAATCCTCTACCTAGGAAACTCTGACCCTGTTCTCAGTCTGTTTAGAGTCAATTCATTTGCTGAAGTGAAACGATTTTTCTGCACGCCTAAGTCGATGAGGAAGGATTCCGCTGATGCGTTCACATTTAAACTCAGGTCATCTAGATCTATTGGAAACCCTCACCTCATTAATATTAATTGGGCCTCCTGATTTTTTTTAAGTCCCTAAAATTTAAGTATAGAATGGAGAGACGAAGTGTACTCATTTATGGAATGTATAGAAAGTATGCTAAGTGAAAACTTATTATTAGAATGTGCAATGTACGACACTAAAATATAGAATGAATACGGAACTAGAATGTACGGCACAAGAATATAGAATGTATACACTAGACTAGAGAACATTTAATAGTAGAATGTACGGAACTATAATATAGAATGTGAGAGAACAATTGAAGAACAAAAACAAGTGAACACTAATTGCAGAATTGACGCGCTGAACATAGAATCTAGAATGTAGATGTATTAATGTAACGAATAGCTCTATAATATAGAATCTTCCTGTCTGTCTGTCCTTCTTCGTACCAATTGGGGCGTAAAAGAAACAGCAGCAACAAAAGATAAAGAAAAAAAAATCGTCGTTCAGAAGAAAAGAAGACTAATAAGAAAAAGTGAAGTTATAAAAGGAACAACGTAGAAGTATTAAGATTAATAAGAAAACAAATTAATACAGGAATGAAATAAAGGTATAAAGCAGAAGAATCAAGATAAAAAGGAAAAGTTATAGGATACGTGAAAAACAAATTAGAAAGAAAAGGATAACTCATATAGGATATGAATAGAGAAGAAGAATTTATTAAGATATTTAAAACATTATTTTTCCTAACCAGTAAGAGGGGATTAAGGAATCCACTACCTAGGAAACTCTGACCCTGTTTTCAGGCTGTTTAGAGTCAATTCATTTGCTGAAGTGAAACGATTTTTCTGCACGCCTAAGTCGATGAGGAAGGATTCCGCTGATGCGTTCACATTTAAACTCAGGTCATCTAGATCTATTGGAAACCCTCACCTCATTAATATTAATTGGGCCTCCTGATTTTTTTTAAGTCCCTAAAATTTAAGTATAGAATGGAGAGACGAAGTGTACTCATTTATGGAATGTATAGAAAGTATGCCCAAGTGAAAACTTATTATTAGAATGTGCAATGTACGACACTAAAATATAGAATGAATACTGAACTAGACTGTACGGCACAAGAATATAGAATGTATACACTAGACTAGAGAACACTTAATAGTAGATTGTACGGAACTATAATATAGAATGTGAGAGAACAATTGAAGAACAAAAACAAGTGAACACTAATTGTAGAATTGACACGCTTAACATAGAATGCAGATCTACTAATGTAACGAATAGCTCTAAAATATAGAATATAGGTTCGAGTAGACTAATTAAAACAGTGCACACTCTAGATTATTAAATTTAGACAGAAATGGACTTATTTAGAGAATGTAATGTTGTTAGGTTGTAGAAAGTATGGACGAATGAATTTATCAATGGTATGGACGGTATTGGATTATAGAATCGATGCACAAGTGCACACTTATAAATAAATTCACAGCCCTAGAATATAGAATTTAGGGATGAGTGAACTCATTTGGTAGAATGTGAGGTGCTAGAGCTTATAGAGTGTACCCACAAGTGCACACTTATTAGTAGAATGGAAGACGCTAAAATATAAAATGAATACTTAAGTGGACACTTTTTAGTAAAATTTAAGGTGCAAGGTTGCAGAATGTTGAAGTTGAAAAACCTATTACAGTACAAGTACGCACCAAAAAGGTACAAAATTTCACTTATTTGGTTTTCTTTGCTTCTTCTACTTTTTGATCATTACATCTTCTAGATCATTTTTTACAAAAAAAACTTTTGTTTACTAAAAGGCAGTATGAATGATAATTGNTAATATTAATTGGGCCTCCTGATTTTTTTTAAGTCCCTAAAATTTAAGTATAGAATGGAGAGACGAAGTGTACTCATTTATGGAATGTATAGAAAGTATGCCCAAGTGAAAACTTATTATTAGAATGTGCAATGTACGACACTAAAATATAGAATGAATACTGAACTAGACTGTACGGCACAAGAATATAGAATGTATACACTAGACTAGAGAACACTTAATAGTAGATTGTACGGAACTATAATATAGAATGTGAGAGAACAATTGAAGAACAAAAACAAGTGAACACTAATTGCAGAATTGACGCGCTGAACATAGAATCTAGAATGTAGATGTATTAATGTAACGAATAGCTCTATAATATAGAATATAGGGTCGAGTGAACTAATTAAAACAGTGCACACTCTAGATTATTAAATTTAGACACAAATGAACTTATTTATAGAATGTAATGTTGCTAGATTGTGATCATAGAATGTATGGAGGAATGAACTTATCAATGGTATGGACGGTATTGATTGTAGAATTGATGCACAAGTGAACACTTATAAATAAATTAAGAATATAGAATATAGGGATGAGGGAACTCATTAGTAGAATGTAAGACGCTAAAATGTAAAATGAATAACTCAGTGGACACTTTTTAGTAAAATGTATGGTACTAGGTTGCAGAATGTTGAAAAAAAAGAAAAAAAAAGAAGTATACTCCAAAATGGTAAAAAAATTCACTTATTAGGTTTTCTTTGCTTCTTCTACTTTTTGATCATTACATCTTCTAGATAATTTTTTCAAAAAAAAAAAAAAAAGTTTACTAAAAGGCAGTATGCATACTAATTGATATTTGTGCAAGAAAAAAAAAATAATCGACAATATTTAAACAAATTAATGTATGTTTATATTTAAAGTTTTTCTAAAAAGAACATTGCTGTTTATATTAGATAAAGAAGTATTCGTTATAAAGTCAATATTTTAGATAATGTCAATGTTTAGATAATGGTTGGTGAAACTGTTGCGAAAATGATTCATGAATATTAATTATATAAATTGGTAGTTATGAGTTACTCACGTGCGGTAGTCGAAGATTCGGCCGAAGCCCAAGAGCTTGGAGGTGGAAGGTGTGCTTCAGTCGGATGCCCTTTGCCCTCTGGGTTAACAACGTTTCCTGGGCCCTCGGTAGTTATGCATACTCTCAAGGACGTTTGTTGAACTCTTGCCCAGCTAGAGAGGGTCATTCTGACCGTAGCAAGAAGCGGACAGGAAGCCTTGGCTGATCAATGGAATCGATCTGGTCAGCGCTAGGCCAGCATAGCAGGGGTCAGGGGCCTGGACAAATCAACAATCGCAAAGTATCGGTTAATTTATACACGAAATGGAGGTAAAGGAAGAGAAAATAAAAATAGCGGCTCTCTGAGTACAATAGGGCAAGAATTGATTTCTATATAAGTTGAAGACGGTCTCAACTCACTTAATTAAGAACCAGTTGTACCAGCATAATTCTGCTTACATAAGTATATGGTCCGATTGAATTACATTGGCCTAAACCCAGCATCAGTACCTTTGAAATATTTAATTATATTCCAAACGACTGCCATGTGAGATCAGTTACTTTATAATGTACGATAACTCCATTGTATCACTTCCAAGTTAATTAGAAGCATTCGTTATTTCCATTATTAACCATCTCGGTCAAGCTGATGATATGATATATGATTAAGGGTACAAATCATTGATAGATGCTTATAACGCGGGAGGCGAGGCAGTGTGATCATGTGGCTTTAGTCACTTGTCACGTCTGCTCGGCCATCAATAAAATCGAGGATAGCAAGAGGTCAGGTTCGATCTCACGCCCCGGTCTTCTGATTTGCAAAGCTCAATGTACAGAGGTATGTTGGGGGAAGTGGCTGGGACTACCACAGGGTTGTAAAAAGGGTCTCACTAAGGCCTAATTTCTAGGTTTGAACAAGTGGTTCGTCTTTCTGTAAACTAATATTAGCTAATTGTATTTACGAGGTATACAGATAGAATTTAATATATCATAGTTGGCGAAATTATCACCTTAAAAATTGATATCAATCTGAAGTCCCATATACCCCTTAAACTTTAAAGGGTAAGATCCTATAGGACTCAGACGGTTCATTCACGTTTACTGTAGTGTATAGGGTAAATTAAGAATACTTTTTTAAGATTTAATAAATCAAATTGTGTTAGCTAATGGGTCGAAAAGGTATCCCTTTATTATGGCATGACACATCGACCACTAGTGAAAGGGGGTACATACAATAAGCAAGAGCATTAATGCACAACTGTGTTATCCGGGGACCTTCTTCACACATGCTGTTTCAACACCAAAAAAGTGTATATCCCCTGGGAATTGAACCCACACTTATTAAAAATGTTAAACGACAAACCTACCAACAGACAGACACAAGACCAACAATGCTCTCTGACGTCTGAAACAGATTTCTGTCGAGGTAATTTTCAATTTTTCAATTTTGAGACATATAAAATACTTTCGTTTCCCGGTAAGCTCGACAGAAAAATACTCGTATATGAAATCATTGATCATTAAAAGAATCAACCGATGTAAAAACAATACATGAATGATAATGCGTGAAGTTACATTGCTTGTAGACATTTTATATTGTAGGTTCTTGCTTCCATTGGATGCAAAATTGTCACTTACCTTGGAAGCAAAATAATTAAAAAGCTTTCGTTAAAGTGCAAGTAATAAGATCATTCAAAAAAACGCAATTTTTTGCCACTGAATTCTAACATTCCCAGATATAGGATACCCGTTTCAGACGTAAGGAGTAAATTTTTGGTGTCTGTCTTCAACTTTTTGCGATCCACTTAAACGACATCATTAAAAATAGTCCAATTTGATAAAAAAAAATGGATGAAAGCTCAAAATTATCCCATTGCAGACACCATATTAATTTCCTTTCTCTTTTGCAAGCTCACAAGTCTATGTTATTAACATTTTTATATTTAAAAAATGCGATTTTGTCATGGCATCAGTTCTTTTAAATGTTAAAATTACTCAATGTACTTTAATTCTGTAAGATAAATTGGACTAAATATCCCTTTGTCTTAATAGTATTTTAGACTAAGGAATTTATTATACTTATGTGTTCATTTGTCAAAACTATTACGACAAAGTGATATAGGGGATTGCTAAAGTAAAACAAGTAAAGCGCGCTTCACAGTCCGTGAGGCGATAATCGCCGGTTTCTAGTTTCTGTACGATTGTTTAATTATTAAGTGTACTAGTTGCATATTCTTTTTCAACACTTCAAGACCTTTAAATGGATGTATCCCATGGTTACTAAAAACTTTTTTTTTTAGCGGTCCGACCGCCATCTTGGAAATATTAGGTGTTAAAACTTCAAAATGTGTCCAGTAGTCTCAAATGCCGAGATGCACCCGTGTGCCAAATTTCAAGTTTCTAGCTATAGTAGTTTATTAATTGAAACAAGCCAACGGACAGACACCAACGGACAGACAGACAGACAGAGCCGTTATATAAGGTTTCTTTTTTACTTTGTACAGAAACCTAAAAGTACCATAGAAAGTGTCATAAATATTGACTTGCTATACTTGTAGAAATATTGAAAGCTTGGATTCGGGACTAGTTATCGGTTACGACATTGAAAATCATTCTCCTACGTAGCTCAGTTGGTAGAGCGCTACACTGGAAATGAAAATACCCGTGGTTCAAGTCCAGTTTTCTCTGTCTGTCTCCCAGTGTTAATAATAATAATAATTTGATTTAAAGTAAACATTAACTTAAAATTTATTATTTGGTTTACAGACCGTTAGGAGCCTAAAGATTTCTAATTATTGTCCGAGAAGTTGTTCCACTACAAAGTAATTTCTACTTTGAATCCATTTTCTTCAAAAATGAATAGTGTAATATTCTCACAAGGAAAATCACGTTAATGCATTTTAGATGTATGAAAGATATGATAGAGGAAATGGTATCTCTCACGAAATTTATTTCTTCACTATTGTGATAGTGAAGGACGAAACTACACTATACTTAACCATTGTTATCAACTAGAAGTGAATAGCTGACAGAATTCCATTTCGTCTAACAATTCCCAACAATTCCTAGCAATTCCGCCGAACAATTCCTCTCAATCCTGCTTAACAAATCCGCCTACATACATAAAGAAAGTTATCTTCTAAAGGCTCCTTACCATTTACGTTTACAAAGCGATCTTCTCCAAAAAACCACAATTGAATTTAGAGGTTGATAACTCATAGCAATGATAGAGCAAAATGTGTACATTGCAGTTTCGTTGGGCTTTCATAATGCTATCCATAATGGAAAACTGTTTTTAGATAAGATTATGAAAGGACCACCTTAATGTTGAACGTTTTGAAAAGCAAACCTTTGAACTAAAGACCTTGATATTTTTTTTATTATATAATGTGAACCACCTATACGCTGTTATTATAGAAGATCACAATGGAAAAGGAAATATACAGAGTGGGCCAAAAAAACGCACTTTTTTGAACAATTATAGCTCAGCTTCTGTAGTAGATATAGATTTGGGGTCTGAAAACTACATTCTTCTACTTTAAATTTCATATCTATAACTATAACTTTAAAAATCACAGGGAAGTACTTGCCCCAAGTACTTTTTAGGGTTTTGTAGATGAGTAAGCATACCCATTATGTAATTATGATTTCTGGTCTTCGATCTCAAGAGTCCGGGTTCGATTCCCCGGGGGGTCACAATGTTTTTTATCAGTAATAAACCAATAAGGAATGCAAACTTTAAAAAAGCAAATATATATTTGTGTCCTACTCTTCAGCAGCTTTCATTTGATACCCAACTCAAAATTTTTAAAAAATAAAATTTTGGGCGCACTTCACTATTTCGCGCCCAAAATTGACAATTTTTAAAAATTTGGGATCAACTCCCGGAATTTTCATCGCCCAACAATAAGGCATTAGCATGAATTATTTCGAAATTTTAGCACCAGCCAATCTATAGTGGTTGGGGGGGGGAAAATTTTTTTTGGGTATATTTTGATTTTTTTCCCCTATAAGGAATGCAAAATTTAAAAAAGCATATATATATTTGTGTTCTACTCTTCAGCAGCTTTCATTTGATACCCCACTCAAAAATTTAAAAAAATGTAAATTTTTGAGTTTACCACATTTTTTTGAATTGCGCATGCGCAAATCTAATTATGGACTTCTGTATATTTTTCCTCTGGTTGGGTCAAAAAGTTGCACCAGGGTTCCAAATTTCAGCACTTTCGCTTGAACGGTTCGGGCCCTATGAACCAAAGAGCGACGGACAGACGGACACATCACCCTCGGCATAAGGGTTTTGAGAAGTATCTACAAAACCCTAAAAACGATTGGGTGAAAGCCACGCAATGACGGTTTGAAATAGGGGCTTAAAAAAGTCGTTGTCCAGGTAGTGATCATGTCTGGTATTATAGTTTTGATAGAATACATTACCATATAGTGAAGGAGGGGGGTTCTTTGTAGGTAAGTGGGAGGAGTCCCTCAGTGTTATAACAAACATTGAAGATGTGTTAAGCACACTGTTGCATGAAGTCTGGGCTCTGGGCAGTTTTCTTGCAAGTATTGAATTGTTTGGAAGGAGCGATGGGACGCGGTAATCTTGCATAAACAATTCAATTTCAGGCAAAATTGTGCTTAACCCATATTTAATGTTTGTCATAACACTGAGGGACTCCTCCTACAAAGAACGTTTTTTGTATTTACCTTGACTAGAATCTTCAGAAATGGTTTTGAGATATCTTTACTACTTACATGAACTTTTTAGAGGGACCCCACTCCTAAATTCAGAACTAAAATTTATTTATCGATTTCGCCTCAAGGATTGATTTTTCTAAAAATGTAAGCCAAATATATTTAGTTTACTTTGACAAGAAGAAGTTACGACGGATCATCGCGTCCAAATGTCTGAATTGTCGACGAAGTTAAAGCGAAGTTACTCTTAACTTCAGGACTTAAAGTCACCACTGGGAATAAAACTTGAAGTCTAACTCATAGACCATGCAAAAATCTAGGATGTGAGTGTGAGAAAAGTTTTACGCAGGATATTTGGACCAATAGAGAGGATATAATAGTGGATAATGAAGAAGCCGGAAAAATGTATTATTTTTTCTACCAACTAAGTTGGAAGTGTTCTTTTAAAATCTTTCACATTTCCATTTCTTTGAGATGCAGTACATCTTTTATCAACTTCTAACATTCTTCGTTCATCGTCAACATAATTTCGATGAATTGATGCGTGACCAACAGCTCAATATCGTAAATGTCAAAAACTAGGATTGTGTCTTGTGCCCATATTTTTTAAAACACTTTTTAGGATTTTTTGTGGTAGGCTCTACAGTGGAGCTCAGAAAAAAAAATCAGTTCGATACAATTCGTTCTAAACTCCCTATCATTTCTTGGTCCAGAGGTTTCCATTTGTTATATATTTCATATTTTTATAAGTAAATTTTATTACTATTGAACATTTTACTATAAAAACAACTCATTCCAGTCGGGGAATCAAAACCTGTCTCTTATCAACTTCTAACATTCTTCGCTCATCGTCAACACAGTTCTGATTTCCATGTATTGATGTGAGTCCAACAGCTCAATATCGTTAATGTCAAAAACTAGGGTTGTGTCCATGTTTTTGGAGACACATGCGGAGCTCAGAAGGAAAAAGTCAGTCCGAGACAACTCGACAAACTTTCTCTTATAGGAGTTCATAATTACTTGGTCCAATATTTTCCATTTATTAGTTTTCTTATGCGCATTTAATTATTATTGAACATTTCATCAAAATGTATCATATAAAAATAACGTCTCCTGGGCGGGGAATCGAACCCGTGCTCTCTCCGTCCGCGTTTTAAGCTATTTTCTCTGGAACTAGATTTTTCCCGGTAAAACGGCATAAGAAAGTATAAAAGTAACGTCGGGACGTCCCGAGCGCTGGAAATCAAACCACAACTGATCGGAGGACGTGAGTTCTGCACCGCACGACCGTCGGACGGTCGGAACGCATCAGAGAAGACGGCTCCTATCATTTTACCTATGTTATGACTGGCCTGCGTCAAAAAAAAAAAACACTTTTTTTCGTCGTATCACAATACTTTCTCCCAATATATACGATGTATTTGAGTTTGAGAAAGTATAAAGGTAGCAATCCTTGTTATTATAATAATAACTATCCAATAACAATTACATGTTATAAAGCTCAATGCGGTAATTCAGTAAAATGTTTGAAATTAAATAACTGATAAGAATATACTTTCCTCCTTATCAAATCTCAACTTTAAAGAAATATAAGTGAACTAAAGATAAGCCGGAGATAATTGGCGCATTGATCCTTTTTATACTAAAGGGGGTTGTTGGAAGGCAAAGGTTAAGGGCCTAGTAAAAACCTTTGAACGCTTCAAACACGCAATTTCTATATTGGGGTTGCCTCTAGAAAATCCATACTTCACCTTAATAGCAACTTCGTAACGCAAATGGATTTGAAAAATAAAGCAAAAACTGAACAAATGAAACAGTCTCTTCGCAGTTTCTCAAGATATATTATTAAGTTCAAATCATATTTATAATTTTAATGTGCGAAAAAAAACTTCAATGAAGAGTTAAACTTTTATTTTCTAACTTAGAAGGTATTTTTTAACAAGCCTGAGGCATTTATAGAGCGTTAACCCTGTTTTTAATATAAAACTTTCATCTAACTAATATAACAACTGTTTCTTCACGATTTTATTTTAATATTTTAAATAAAAAGTTCTCAATTCTGAAGAAAGTAAAAAGATTTAAAAAGTAAAACGAAAAGAGTTGTGCATCTTGCAAGGAGCAAATATAAAATATTATTTTTTAGTTGAATATTTCTTTTTAGGGTTTCTTAGACCCTTTTCGAAACCCTTATGCCGAGGTTGATGTCGTGTGTGTCTGTCATGTGATGCCGAATATGTCTGTCATGTAATGCCGAATATGTCTGTCATGTGATGCCGAATATGTCTCTCATGTGATGCCGAATATGTCTGTCATGTGATGCCGAATATGTCTGTCATGTGATGCCGAATATGTCTGTCATGTGATGCCGAATATGTCTGTCATGTGATGCCGATTTTTTCTGTCAATGATAGCTCCTGAAGAGCAGGTAACAAATATATATATAGATATACTTTTTTTTAATTTTTGCATACTTTATTGCTCTTATGAGTTAAAATGTACCCCAAATAATCCCCCCCCCCCTCCCAACTAGCTATAACGGCTACTCCTAAAATTTGGAAATAATTCATTCAAATACCTTATTGTAGGATGAAAATTTCCCGAAAAAATTAATTTACCTTGTTGTCATTACTGATAAAAAGCATTACGAACCCCTGGAGGATCGAACCAGGGATCCTATAATTTAAAAAAAATATATATATATATATTGAATATGGTTTAACGATTTTGATTTAAACATTCTCAAATACGAATCTAACCTTTACTTCGTTTTCCCAGGAAAAATCTTGTTTCTGAGAAAATAGCTATAAACAAGGACTTTGAGAAGTCCCTGTTCGATTCCCCTACGGAGAGGATTTTTTTTTAGGGGAAGTTTTTATACAATGTTCAGTAATAATTAATGCAAACTCGCGGCAACTTAAATCAAGTGACAAAATAGAAAATATTAAATGGAAAATAATAAATATTCAATTAGTTGTCATTATCTATTGGAATAACCACGAAAACAGAAGTCTCTCCACAAAATTAATTTTAATTTTCAAAGCCATGTTTCGGCCTCTAGGCCGTCATCAGGGCCTACAATGAACAATATAATTACGTGAATGTATTTTCTATTTTGTGCCGAATTGGTAACTAGCATTATCAGGTTATTTTATATTATTTTCATATAAGAATTATTCCTGGCAATAAATGGACATTTATTAGTTTTGTTATACTCTTACAATAAAAACACATGATCAGTGACTACCTACTGACAAACGTAATCACAATTCGGTGATTTTAATTTAGTGTTTTTAACAAAGTTACACCATCTAACCATTTTAGTTAACAAAGTTATACAAGTTAATAGATTTTATATTTGACAAAATAAAATAATTAAAAATTTTATTTAACAAAGTAAAAGAATTATAATATGTTAAAAACATCAACTTTGCAACTTGTACAATTATTAAATAACTACCTGTGATAAAATAAATCTGTTCCAGTATCAATTTGATGATATTATCGTGTTAATTATAACAAATAATTGTTTAAGTTTAAAGTCTATTTGAGATATGATAGTACGACAATTGATTAAATATATAATAACCATAAGAAGGTTTTATTCAAGAAACAAATTAAATACCTATAAAAATGTTGATCAATACCTCTATCAGAAGTTAAAAAAAGACAACTCTATAAACATGCTAAACAATGTATCACTTTGTTTACGGTTTTATTACCTTGTGCGCAGTGTTGTAAAAATAAGGGAAGCGAAGGCTATAAAAAATATAAAGCTGTTATTAAGTAAAATCAATAGGTAAGGGAAAAGGGCTTCCTTTGATACCTTGACAATAGAAGGTAGCAGAGTAGCAGTCCTAACCTGATAAATAATGTATTGAGACCTTTGGGGTTAAGAACCGGCCTTGAAATATACTGTCCTTTCAGTAATACGATTGTTTAAACAAGCTCTTCATTCTTTGTTACGTTATTCATAGAAGAATAGAAGGGGAATAAAAATATGTTCTCCACCACCCGGAAACGAATCAGGGGTAGTTGGGTTTTTTTGCCGCAATACTCCTAAGTAAATATCTTAGTATTTCTTGAGAGACCTTAGTAGCTCATTGCTATCGACTGATCTTGTCACGTTCCGTGTTCAACCATCATCGTGAGGTTCGACCATCCCCCCTTGAGGGGGGAGGGAGTAACAGGAGAAAAATACATCTCCTTTCCCCGAGGATTTGAAAAATGCTATACCAGAGTTAATTCCTGTACTAAGGATTTTTCCAAATTATATCATCGAAGAGGATGGGGAATAAAAATAAGAGAAAATAAAAGAAAACCGATCTAGTTGGCAGAAGGTTTCAAAAGCAACAACTAGATATAAGAACTTGGTCCGTAGGCTTCCGCAGGTAGATTCCTTAATAACAGCTTAGGTTTCCGGTGAAATCCACATCACGAAGGTGTTGTAATCCGACGTTTCGCTTCCACTACTGGAAGCATCTTCAGGGGTGTGGTGCATCGTGGTGTTGACTCGAAGCAAACACTGGATATACTGATCTGGATATACTGATGACTGGAGAGAAGAAATATTTATACTGGTTTCCTAGACCGCAGAATCTACCTGGGCATTAATCGGGGTGATCCTTCGTCGGGATAATGCAATCACGCAGGTGCTGCCTTCGTCGGTGTTCCTTTGTCGGGTGGGTGATGTAATAAGTATTGTACTAAGTATATTATTTACAACACTAGATACATGAAGACCGATCTAGTCGGCAGAAGGTTTCAAAAGCAACAACTAGATACAATAAGACCGATCTAGTTAGCTGAAGTTTTCAAAAGCAACAACTAGATACTAAATACAAAAAGACCGATCTAGTTAGCTAAAGGTTTCAAAAGCAACAACTAGATACTAGATACAAGAAGACCGATCTAGTTGGTTAAGGTTTCAAAAACAACAACTAGATACTAGATACAAGAAGACCGATGTAGTTGGCTAAATGTTTCAAAAGCAACAACTAGATACTAAATACAAGAAGACCCATCTAGTTGGCTGAAGGTTTCAAAAGTAACAACTAGATACTAGATACAAGAAGACCGATCTAGTTGGCTGAAGGTTTCAAAAACAACAACTAGATACTGGATACAAGAAGACCGATGTAGTTGGCTAAATGTTTCAAAAGAAACAACTATAGATATACTAGATACAAGAAGACCGATCTAGCTGGCTGAAGGTTTCAAAAATAACAACTAAATACAAGAAGACCGATCTAGTTGGCAGAATGTTTCAAAAGCAATAACTAGATACTAAATGCAAGAAACCGATCTTTAGTTGGCAGAAGATTTTAAAAGCAAACAACAAGTCACAGGAACTCAATAAAGTTGGCAGAAGGTTTCAAAAGCAACAACTAGAATATGTACCAGAAGACCGATCTAGTTGGCTGAAGGTTTCAAAAGCAACAACTAGATATTAAATACAAGAATACCGATGACCGATCTAGTTGGCTGAAGGTTTCAACAGCAAACACTAGATACGGTAAAAACGATCGGTGTGTGGAAAATTTCTTTACTAGATGAAAGAATTTACGTTTAGGTTGAATAGAAAATTATGTAAGTTCAGCCGAAAGCTTGCGAATAAAAAATTCGAAATAAATTATGTATTAAAGAAAGGATTTAGCTTGAAATAGCGAGGCCAACAGACAAAATAAAATGATCAAATTTGGAATTACGTTGTTTTATCGAGTTAAAAGTAAGAATTAATTATTTTAAGAAAATGTCTCCAGAAGAATAGTTATCTTATTGAAGTGCTGAATAAAAAGATAATTAAAACGTCTTTATAGAATTCTAGATAAAAGTATTCACCTAGAAAGCTTAAATTTTATTAAGACTCAAACTTAATGAACTTTAAGAAAACGATTGCCTTTTAATTTAATATTGAATCAACGAATTATTTATTATTATTGTTGCATTAACAATAATTTAATTATCAAGAGATTTCTTCTTCTAAAAGGTCAAAACTATTAATTCTCTTCAGGGGGGGGGGGGAGAGAAACGAAGAATTAAAAAATCCCAAATACAAGTTTGTTCCAATTTTAATCCAGTTCTCATCTGTACTTTGTACTTCACAGAACATGTTCACCCTTGACAGTGTAACAAGAAAGAAGAAGAAGAAGAAAGATAAATGATGTTTGTATCGTTGATAAATCGTGTACAAATATATTATGTGTGAAGATGTTTGGATTTTCTTTTGTTAAGGTTTTCAACTGAAGGAAAATATCATTTATTTTTGCTCTTTCCAAAGTTACATTGTCCGTTTTCTTTTATATTAAGAAAGTAAAAGACTTTAAAAGAGTCGAGAGTAATGTCATGAAAATGTTTTATTTGTATTATTTTTTTTTACTTTCTCTTATACTTAGGTATATGTAAAGATAAAGTATTGTGATGTCACGGAAATTCGATTTTGAGATTTCGATGGATTTACACGTTGAGGTAGGTCCCCTGAGACCAAAAAGGGTTTTAAAATAAGATGTTTCATCTGTCGTCTGGGGCAGACGATATTGGACGCTAAGCTACAGCTACTGGGCCGATTTTTATGAAATTTGGCATTACAGGTTCTGAAAACTAACACTCCGAGGTGAAAAACATGAAAGAAGAGTACTTCTCGAAAAGGGTTCTGAAAATTTTGATTAACCAATTCTGTTGGGTATTTAACAATATTTATCATTTGGCAGAGTTTGGACGATAAGATATTCTAGGACTATATACTTTTTAAAGTTTTAACTCTGCAATCCACGGGTGACATAAAATCACATCTGTTAATGGGTTGGGTGTGTCTACAAAAGAACAATTTAAAATAAATAAATTTGAAAATAATCCAATAGTCCAGGACTCAGGAGATAGCGTGCAAAAAAGCTAGAATTTTGTGTGCAAGTAAAGCTTTTGGTGTCTCGTCTGTGGGACATAGCTCATAGCTTGGCAATTGGCATTTAAAAAATATTTAAGTATTTAAGCAGTATTTAAAATAACTGGTAGAGAGCGACCATGTCCCGCCTTATATGGTTAATGCAATTTTCATAATTCTGACTAGACCGAAAATTAAGTTAATGATAGTTATTTAATAAGCAAGTTAGTCAAATATTACTCCAAATCAAAGAGGTCACCAATAAAGTAACAAAAAAGCCATCAACTTAATACAAACCTGATTAATTTCTATGAAGGTTTTGGAAATGAAATAATTAAGGCTTTCATTTATTTCTTAGCCAGCATTATAATAATAGTAGTAAAGGTCGACCAAGAAGTCATGGAAATCTGAGGAGTGCGCTAGTGTCGTTGTTTTGGTGTCATGTATAGCCAGTTTTTAATAAAAAAAAAACCACTGTCAAGAAACACAATGTTGTTCTTTTGTTATTGAAATTTTATTTTTGACAACTTCTATATTTGTTGCAACAGGCAAAACTGTACCTGATAAGAAGTTACTAATAATATACGATATTATCTTTATATGATTATTTATTGATTATTCATAATATATTCTTTAAATCTAAATCGTTTTTCTTCTTTCTTAATCTATTTTTTTCCTCTTTATTTCTGAGTTTGATTTGTTACTTTTGATTTCCAACCCCGTTATTTGTAGCGTCCTTTGTATTTGCATCATCCCGTGGATATGTGGATCGTACAAAAATCGTTTAGGACAGTTGTGACTATAATTCATACTGTATAAATACAAACAAAACAGGAAACCTAACAGATTGGAAACCTTCCTGTTTTTATACGTGAGATTTGCCATAACTGCGCTGCGCATGTCATACAAACTATAAATGGGTATTGTCTTAGCACCCGACTGTACTGACTTCGGCAATACTCGGAAGTTCCGACTTTAAACGAAGCTAAGCTTTCAGTTTCTCCCGTGTTCATGACTTCTTGGTCGACCTTTAGTGGTAGTAGTTTACTTTCTACTAGAACGGGTAGGACGAACCTCTTGTTCAAACCTTGCAATTAGGCCATCTTTTTACGCCCCGTGGTGGAGAGTTCCAGCTACTTCACACATCATACATTTGGTGTGGTCATTAGTAAGCTATGTAAGCGAGCGTCAAAGAGTTGGGGAAGAGTGCCCCATAGGGGGTGTCCCTCACTCTGCACCATCCGCGATTCATTGATGCAATTCAAAGTATCATGGCACAGGATCGAACCTACGACCTCATGTTGCCTCGACTTATTGATAGCTATTCGAGCGCCTTTAGACACTCGGCCACGCTGGCTCCCTAGCCTTATAATAGGAAACATAGCCGCTGAATCCTATCATAAGTCCTAGTGAAGGTAGAACATCATAAAGAATTAGTTTGTAATAAAACAAACTAATTTATGCAAAATTCCCTATATTGTATCGTCGAGAATCGATCAAAAATAAAATTGATGACTGACAAGAGACATTTTTAATTAATTCGTTACTTTTTATTGCTTTTCGCTTCTAAAATCCAATTGTTTCCAGTTCAACGACTCAACGGACAATTAATTGGATGGATTTGATTTTACCAGAGTGATTGCGCCTTGTCATATATAATGGCCGTTCATTTCAAAACTGTTATAAATTTGATTAAAAAAACCAAAAAAAACAAAACAAAATTATTGGTAGCTTAGATATATGCTGTCAAGTAATTAATCATGTCGGTTTCATCACCAAGGAAATAAATAAAATAATAGCAACAACTTACAAATTGCACCACCGACAACAAAAAAAAAAGAAGAAACCAAGCTAGCTAAATTACAGGCAAATTATTTGTAAAATACAGATTTTTTGGAAAAGAAGAAAAGTCAAAAAGATTGGTTAAAACCATTTTTCGGACCAACTACTGAGGTCTATTCCTAAGGGGTTTACAAATTATTTGAGTTATATACAAACTACCACAAGGAACAGAATGATTCACTAGTGATGTGAGTTATAAGCAAACTACTATTAGAAAAAAAGGCAATTACTTTTTACAAGGCACGGTTTGAGATTCTAAAATACTAATTAAGTACGTAAACAGCAACAACCTCAAATAAATACCCCTAAACAGGGAGGCTTTTGCTTTTATAAAAATAAAAGTGTCATATAAGCTTTATTATTATTATTATTATTACTATTAGAAACCAAAGGATTCGCTAATGATGCGAATTATAAGCCAACACAAACAACTATAAAATTATCTGATGCTAGGTGAATTCCATTATTTCAAACCAATTGCAGGTGTCGTCCCCAGGGGAATTTATACATTATACCATAAGCGGCATAAGCAATGAGCAAGCCAATATAATATAAGGTAAAGAAGAGGGTCCCTATCCTTATAGGAACGTCTGAGATTAGGTGATCCCTATTGTATCGAACAAACTATAGAGATAATTTTCAAAGTATATCCACTTATATATACATAATAATGGAGTCATAATCAAGACGATTTAAGGTGGAGATACACAGGCCGTCAAATTGGGGAAGTAGCTTGCATGCCAAAAAAGAGTATTTGTTAGTAACTGGATACCAAGGATTTTTATTAAGTTTTTATCTGCTTGCTTGCCAGCTACAGGCATGCCATTTAACATATCACAAAAACGTACCAGCTAGTGCAAGTAGCTGGTATGTTTTTGTTCAAGCTACAGGATTGTGTATCTTCGCCTTTGAGGATAAGAAGAAAACGCAGTCTGAGATTGGGTGAACTCTAATGTATTGAACTAAATATAGAGATAATTTTCAAAGTACATATATGCACTTATTATTTATAAACAAGCTATGTTTTGAAAGGATTATGTAAATGAGTTATATTTTAGCTGTTCAATGAGTTTTATTCAATGAGATTAAGTGCTTCAAAATCTAGGTAAAAAGTAGCTAAATTATAATTCCCTAAAGCCTGCAACATTTCTACTAGTTTGAGTGACTAATTTAAAACCACTAAGGTGAATTCCAACCAAAGCTGAATATTATGGTGGTGCGTTATCCCACTAACTCTGTGGCCCAGGGCCTGTTCCAGCCAAAGGGCTAATACAATACAACTGGATATGAAATGGATGACACATGGGTTAGTGTAACGCTCTATCAGATGTATAAACTTTATTTAACGTTATCTAAAAATGATATGTTATATGTGTAGTATTTAGTAATATTTATGTTGAGTTAATATTTTATGTCATTAAGTTGTCATGTCAATAAATAGTTATTCCTTAACAATGTAATATCTTTGCCCTACTTTAATATACATCTTATAATCATCATACACTAGCAAGTCTACCCTAAAAATTCTCAAAGCAATTTCATTGATATAATAGATTTACAGAACATAGAACAAAATAAAATCCAATTTAAAATTGGAATATTTTATTTCTATCAACAAATGCTTTAAATTTATGCTTGACAAAATATAAAGTAAAGCTCTCGAACGGTTTCATACATTTGTTTGAAGAGCTGCACTAACACAGATAGTATTCCTGGATGGTATAATTTCAAAATCCTGTTACTTATACCTGCATAATTGAGGATTATAAATAAATTGAGCACACCCACTTTTGGCATAGTTACTGTGTCGAGAGCTTGAATTTTAAACCAATAAATAAATTATTATTATTTCTAACAGAAAACATTTTTAACTTTTAAAATTCAATATAAAATATGTTCTCATTGTTTATTTATTTAGTATATTATAAGAGTTTTTTCCGGATATCAGGGAACATTTTTGGTTGCTGTTTGTGCGTTTCAGTCTGTCAACCAACATATATTAAAAACTACTCGTCCGATTGAAATTTGGACGGTAGGTCATGATTAGCCCATTGTTGGTCCCATATATGTTTCAACCTTCTGCGCTCATTTGTTTCACTTATACAGCGCACAAACATACATTTATTTTACACCTATATCTTCAAAAGATCTGTTGGCTTCCTACTACTACTACTTACTAAATAGGACGAGAAGTTTTTAAGGTATGTTTGTTCACTAAAATTGAGCGACAGCCTAACAGACAGACGCGGAACCAAAAATGTTCCTTCATATCTGAAACTGCTCATCTGACGTTGATGAAATTTTGAGAATATGCCATAAATAGTCAACTGTAAGTCACACGCCTATGTAAGAGCCTATTTTAAGAGCACTCATCCCATTATGAAGAAATTAAGATTTTTTTTACAGGTGGTTGTGACCATTCGACCAAGCCCAGATCACAATTAGATCAGCGTTGGGCTAGTATCCATAAAATTATGGGTACTGGGTAACTCGGAGGCTAGAGCGCTCGCCTTGCGATAAGACAAGTTAAGCAGCCTCGAGCAGGATCAGAAGATGGAAGGGTGACTGCCCTTTCTAACCCACACCTGTGGGTTAGATTCCCGGACCTCCCCCCCCCCTCAATGTCCACCCAGCATTGTTTAAACAAATGGGAAGCTCCTCGAAAGAGTGGTAACACCAGGTTTCGGCCTGGAAACCATGATGACACTCTTGGTTGTAATAAAACCAGGAGGGGAGTCATGGTTAACGACCATATCTTCACACGAATGTGTAAAGATTTCGGTCCCTAACCCGGGTTTATTTAATGGGCCTAAGTGGCCTGCGTCTTCGGGTGTAAAAGCCCCCCGAAAAAAAATTATCCATAACATTACATTCTGTGGCACAATTTTATAATAATTTCAAAGTCTAAGTCTAATAAAACTTTGTTTACTTCACCGTGCTCCGACATAATTTTATACACTATTACTTCCCTCCTTAATCCTACATTCTGTGTTTTATTTCAAAAGTTTTTCTACATCTACAACAAAAATAAGTAGATATTAAAAAAATTTTAACGGCAAGTACTCATATGTTAGAGTCTATTACAGAACTTTATCAACATAGTAATATAAAAAAATAAGAAAAAATGTGGGGTCGTATCAAAATGTTTCTAGTTCTACATCTACAACTAAATTAAATATAATTCCTCTTATAGCAAAAGAACTTAAATTAAATAAAAGATAGATTTTGTTCCTCAAGAACAAGTGAAGTTATACTAGAGTGTAAAAAATCGACTTATTGACAGATCGCTAAGCACGTATGAAGTTACAATTATGAAAGCAATTAGTTTGTTTTTGTTTGCTCTGGTGGATAAATTCGTGCAATTTTTTCCAACTCATAAATAGTGGAGTTAAATATCATGAATAAGGTTAAAGGTAGACAAGACGGGAATAGTGATGAGTGAAGTCAAGATGGATGAGCAGGTGAATGTAAGGTCTGCTTAAAGGTCAAGCCGACACCTTTCTAAACCTATAGGGCTTTAGTTGACCTTTCAACCTTATATCTATATACATGCAAACTGCTTATCTCTTATCTTATCCCCTATTTTATCAGCTCTATCTATCAGGGATCAACTCTTAAGGAATCCTCTCATGATAAGTGCTATTTGTACTGAGCAAGAAGGAGGAGAGTATTATCAAAGAATGAATGAATTTCATTGTTGGGAACAAACGGCAAAGATCATTCACAAAGAATTTACTCATAATTTGAGTTACATACATATAAGCAAGCTGCTAATAAGGAAAGGACTATTGTCTAACGTGTTGGACATAGTTACGAACCAACTACCAACTATACAGGGATCATTCATCATTCATTCTTAAAGGTTATCAACGGAAGTAAGATAGTCAAACCTGGAATTAAGTGATATATAATCGGTCAAAGAGCATGGCTTTGGAAGTGCTACATATACATATAGTGCATAAAAATAAGATTTGATCTCGAATAAATTAATACAAGCAAGAAACTTGGTGGAGATGTTGTGTTCAGCTTCCTGTTGAATATACTAAAAGTCCCCTAACATCGAAGCTGTACTACGGCCGCCATATTGAAAAATGCCGGTTCATTTTCGGTTGTTTGCTTTTAATTCCTTAAATATTGCAGATAGAAAAAAGTTGCAAATAACAAATGTAGAACACTATAAAATAAGCAAATTTTGTACCTATAACTTTATCTCTAAACCTAATAGGTTTTGAGTTATTAACGATTTAGTCTTTTCAGTCCATGGAAAAGAGACCATATGGGTTCTTATCAGGGTAGTTCTGGAAATGGGCTAATTTATAGTTTTTTGGGTCGCTAAATACAAATTTTAAAATTCCCCCGCAACCTCCCCTAATAAGACTAAATCGTTAATAAATCAAAACCTATTAGGTTTAGAGAAAAATTTATAAGAACAAAATTAGATTATTTTATAGTGCTCTACATTTTTTATTAGAAACTTTTTTTCTAACTGCAATATTTAAGGAATCAAAAGAAAAAAAACCGAAAGTGGGTCGTAGCATAGTTTATTCAACAGGAAGCTGAACACAACATCTCCACCAAGTGTCTTGCTTCTACTAATTCTTTCGAGGATCAGCTGTTATTTGGCCTATTTTTACTGCACTACAGTCTATAAGATTAGAGTTGGCACAATCAAAAGGCGGGAAAATTTTGAGGGGAACGATTTTATTGGTCCCCCATGTTGAATGCAACTTCAGAAAAAAANTAAATTATTTAGCTAACTAAATAAAATTATATCTTTTTAACAAATTAAAACTATATTCACTACTGAAATCACAAAGAAAATATATTCTAACTTTTTAACACATTCAATTTATATTCTCTAACGAAAATCATACTTCTACAAACAATTTTACAACACTTCTTCAAGCACAACTCAGACACCTTTTTTACACACTACAGCTGTCGTTGACATCGTTTCTGTGAAAATGCATTTTCCAGGAAAAATTACTAAAGCAATATCATTGGTACAAAGATGAACCTCAATAAATACAGACTCATTTAAAATCAAAATCTATATAGAACCTTATTAATTAAAAGCTATGTGTAAAAAAAAACAAAAAAAAACACGGACGAAATTATTGTATAGTTAAAAAATTGTCTGTACCGTTTTCAAGAAATAATTTCTATTCAAGTTTTTCATTTTCCCCCCTTTTTTTGGGGGGGGGGAGGTAACATCCCAAATTTATAGATAACATTTATTTATATTCTTTTCTGAACATGTAGGCCAGTAAACAGAATAGCTAGTATCATAAATATTGGTCTAACACTTAAGGCTCCTCGCGTCTACACATACTAATATGTCGAATCCACTTTCTTTGACAAATTGCGGGCTCTAAAACGTGTAAATCCACTTTCTTTGACAAATTGGGCTCTAAAACGTGTAAATCTACTTATTGGGCTCAAAAACGTGTAAATCCACTTTCTTTGACAAATTGCGGGCTCTAAAACGTGTAAATCTACTTTCTTTGACAAATTGGGCTCTAAAACGTGTAAGTCCACTTTCTTTGACAAATTGCGGGCTCTAAAACGTGTAAATCTACTTTCTTTGACAAATTGGGCTCTAAAACGTGTAAATCCACTTTCTTTGACAAATTGGGCTCAAAAACGTGTAAATCCATCAATATCTCAAAAAAGAATTTTTGATCCATCACAATACTTTCTTTTTATCACAATAGTTCCTCTTATTAAAACATACCTATATGAGAAAGTAGAAAGAATAAAGCCATGAAGGCTGGGATAACTAATACGTTTAGATTTTTTTTTTTTATTTAAAGTAATTGGTAAGTACAGAATTATTACTTAATAACTTTTGAATAAATGTCGAACTCGAGTAAGAGGAAAACCGGAGTAGATAACTAATGTTTTTATTTTTTTTTATTTAAAGTAATTGCAAGTATAGAATTATTACTTAAACTCTTAAATAAATATCAAACTCGAGAAAGAAAAAAAAGTTGATTTTAAGGTTTATTTTTTTATACAAAAAATATTCTTATTCCTTATAAGACTCGATGAAAAACTTGACTAAAAATCACAGGAAACTTACCACTCAGGTTTCCTTACCTTAAATAAATACAAAATAGATCAAGGGTCAAGCAGAAAAATCACAGGGAAGTCACGAGTCACGTGATTTGTTTAACTGCGTGATGTCACGTCATCTAGAAACCAGCGTCGAGGCATTTTCAAGAGGAAAAGGTTCGTCGACCTCACTAGGAAGGGTTTAGTGTGTGTGTGAGGAAGGGTTTATAGTGTGCGTGGGGCAAACACATTCCGTGATAGTGCCTCACAGCCGAAAAAACCTTATTATTTACACTAAAGTGTTAGTTATCTGTGTTTGTGTGTTTGTGCACGGTCAGTTTGTACAGTCCCACCCCCTGGTATAGGGTTTAGGTCCAAAGCACTTAACACGCCAGAGTAGCTAATCGATGACCTTTATATGAACCAATAGGTAAGCTCAAAACACTATTTCCTCAAGGGCTTATAGGGTATATTTTTGTGTAATTTTGACAAATATTACTATTTTAGGCCAGAATTAACGAATATTATTTACATTTTTTATTTCTAATATAAGCGTGGTATAAATAAGGAGAAAGTATTGTGATGGCACAAAAATGGCGAAATTAAGGGATTGATTGATTTGTTAAGAGTCAACAAAAAGTGATTTAGAAAAATATCCGTGTGTAGTCCATAGGCCGTCTGTCCCGAGGTAAAATCAAATTATTATTAATTATATAAATATAAGTTAGAAGTAAATTAGCACACAAAGTTTTTTCACACCTTAAAAAACCCTTTTTATCCTTTGTAAAAGGGTTTTTTCAGAAGTATAATTCCTTGTAAAGTGAAGCTAATTCAAAAGGCAGCCCTTTCATGAATGTTCTCTACTTAGCACAAAAGCCATTAAAAAGGGAAAATTTAGGTCTCTTCCCCCACTCCCGGGGGATAAATCAATCCGCCCTTGTTAACAGCGGAAAATTGAGGGAAAAACGAGATGTATTTGGCGGGAAACACAAGGCCCTGTGAAATACAGTCTTGTCCCTCGGGCTTTTTCACTTTAAAACACAAGAGGACATGGATTAATTTGAACACATATATCCCCCTCACGTATATCCCCCATTGACTTATTCAATAGATGACATATATTTATGTATACATATACAAAATCCTCACACAAATATACATTTTAATCACCACTTACACCCATACATTCGCGGTTTATTTTCAGTCGTATTGTCTTTTAATTGGATATATTGTTAAAACATTTTAATAGAGGAAATAAAATATATTTGTTTAAATTATTTAGCTAACTAAATAAAATTATATCTTTTTAACAAATTAAAACTAAATTCACTACTGAAATCACAAAGAAAATATATTCTAACTTTTTAACACATTCAATTTATATTCTCTAACGAAAATCATACTTCTACAAACAATTTTACAACACTTCTTCAAGCACAACTCAGACACCTTTTTTACACACTACAGCTGTCGTTGACATCGTTTCTGTGAAAATGCATTTTCCAGGAAAAATTACTAAAGCAATATCATTGGTACAAAGATGAACCTCAATAAATACAGACTCATTTAAAATCAAAATCTATATAGAACCTTATTAATTAAAAGCTATGTGTAAAAAAAAAAAAAAAAAAAACATGGACGAAATTATTGTATAGTTAAAAAATTGTCTGTACCGTTTTCAAGAAATAATTTCTATTCAAGTTTTTCATTTTCCCCCCTTTTTTTGGGGGGGGGGAGGTAACATCCCAAATTTATAGATAACATTTATTTATATTCTTTTCTGAACATGTAGGCCAGTAAACAGAATAGCTAGTATCATAAATATTGGTCTAACACTTAAGGCTCCTCGCGTCTACACATACTAATATGTCGAATCCACTTTCTTTGACAAATTGCGGGCTCTAAAACGTGTAAATCCACTTTCTTTGACAAATTGGGCTCTAAAACGTGTAAATCTACTTATTGGGCTCAAAAACGTGTAAATCCACTTTCTTTGACAAATTGCGGGCTCTAAAACGTGTAAATCTACTTTCTTTGACAAATTGGGCTCTAAAACGTGTAAGTCCACTTTCTTTGACAAATTGCGGGCTCTAAAACGTGTAAATCTACTTTCTTTGACAAATTGGGCTCTAAAACGTGTAAATCCACTTTCTTTGACAAATTGNCCATCCAAATCCTTTAGTACAATTCCTCTCCTCTCGCACGATACCAAGTAACCCTCCTCGCCGTCTTAAAAGACTGTGGCCTCGCGCTCATCTATGCGATTAGTTATATATATGAAATTATGTTTGTTTACTTTTATTAAATTATGTTAACAAGCTAGGGAGTAGAAAAAAATAGTTTCGAGTAAAAGTTTATTATTTTTCACCATAGAATCCAAATATGCTATCAAAAATATACATTCCAATTTGAAATTTTGAAGTTAGGTGGCCTGGGGGCAAAGTGGCTGGTTGCCCCAAGTGGAGGATAGCATGAAAACCAACTTCCCTTTGCATGGTAGAGATCCCCCAAGTTTCATTCATATATCTCAAACCGTTCAAAAGTTAAGAGGGGGGGGGACTTTTGGACCACCCTGTATATACTCATACATAATAAAGATTATTTTTATTTGGCCTCGTAATTATGTACAATCCTTTGGAAAAAGGATTTTATTCCAGCTGCTTATAACTTATAACCGATGTTTTGTGAAACACAAACCAGTAATTTAAATTAATATTATTATCAAAAAGAAAAAGGAGAAAAACAGATAAAAATAATCTCCACAGCCGATATTCGAAACACGGATTCCCGGACCATTCTTTCTTATTAAATAATATTATTAATGATTAAAATTTTATAATCTCAATAAACGAGTAAATTATGATCTTTGAGTTGTATTTACCACAAATGTCGGTAGAAGCTACTTATTCACTTGCAACTGATATACTTATTTATTTTGCTTTCGAGTTTCCAAAGGTAACGAAAGCTACAAGTAACGAGTAGCTTTTTTTCCTGAATAAACTAGAGAGAAAAGTTCATTTTTTTCCCTTCTGGAGATAAAATATTTTTAAAAAAACCTAAAATTGGAGTTTTCCCATTCCAATTTAAGTCTGAACCCCTATAGAAACGAATTATGTAAACTTATTTATTTAAAATATGACACTAAAGATAGAATAGTTTTGTTATTGCATAATAACTTTTTTTATTAAATATAACATCCAATGATAGAGGAGACCAGAATAAATTAAGCTGGCTTAGCCGGCATCTTTTTATCAAATTTCAACGAACCTGAGACTTATAACTTTCTTTAACAAAGGTAAAAGAAAAAAAAATCAGAAAAAGAACTAAAATTTTTCATTTCTTTACACAATTTAAAAAAAAAATAAATAAATAAAAAAATGTGTGAGGCTCTCACGCATTACAAGTGAAACTTAAGTTCTAGAATGCATTGCTCACTTTCATTTTCATTTTTCGACGATTTTTTCGAATTTATTATTTCAGGATTAAGCAATGGTTATGGGAAATAGGAAATAGTTTTGACAATAATACTTATCAGAGTTATTAGTTTTTTTTACTTACAGAACACAGAACAATAAAATAAGTCAAACTAGAATTTTAATATTTATAATATTGCAGTAAACCGCCATACGTTCACGGTGCAGTAGCGGCGATAAGGGCCCTGCAGACCCCGCGGCAGACTGGGGACCCCTTTAATGGAAATAGAGGGGCTCCTGGAATGAAAATAGAGGGGAACCTGGAATGGAAATAGAGGGGCCCCTGGAATGGTAATAGAGGGGCCCCCACTAAAAATTATCAGGTTGCCCCCAACCACCGCTACTAGACACATACATGCCCGTTTCAGGGGCTAAATTGTCCATTCTATGGTTGCATGTCGCATATGCTTTTTGGTTTTGTTGGTAAAAACAAAAAAAACCCCTTATAGTTTTGTTTCTGTGTCTGTCTCTGTCACTCTGTACAGTTCCAATAATAGTCCAGGAGATAGCGTGCAAAAAAATGTCTGACTAACATCAAGCTAGAAATTTGTATACAAGTCAATTTTTTAGCGCCTTTTAAGAATATGTGGTCGGCTAAGTTCGTCTGCGGGACATAGCTCAGCAATAGGCATTTGAAAAAAACAAACCGGTGGAGAGCGGCCATGTCCCGCCAATTATGGTGGACACTATGATTTTCGTGATCCTGAGTACAGAATTAGTTAGTAGACCAAAAATCAAGTCGATGTTATTGTCACACTTGATAGGTTAGCTATTCAAATAATACTAAAAATCAACGTTGTCACCTGTCAAGGGATAAACTAACATCAACTTGATTTTCAGTCTACTAACTAATTCTGTAC
>KZ651074.1:444485-456109 GCA_001010745.2 Gerris buenoi | reverse complement strand
AGGAACTAGATTTTTCCCGGGAAAACGGCTTATATCATTAGATTCGTATTTAAATTGACTACATTTTAGAATTTTTTAATCAAAATCGTCGGAACCGTTTTCGAGAAATAATTTTTTTTTCGTGTTTTTTCAGAGTTTTTGGGGGGTAGCACCCTCAAATTTGGAGTTAAAATTCATTTCTCGATTTCGCCTCGGGGTATGATTTTTCTGAACGTGTATGCCAAATTTCGTCAAAATCGGCCCAGTAGTTTATGCTCTAGGCGTCTGCACAGACGACGGACAGACATTTTTTAAAAACCACTTTTTTGGACTCAGGGGACCTCAAAACATGTAAATCGATCAAAATCTCAAAATCGAATTTTCGCGCCATCACAATACTTTCTCTTTATATGAGAAAGTAAAAAAATGAATCAAGAATTTTAAAATAAGCAAAAAACTTAGTAAACGATAATCCATTTATGACTAAAGAGGATGATAAAGAAGTAATTCAATAATATTGTCACCACAGTTGTATATAAATGACATACTTTGACACATGACTTGTAAATCATCTATACTCTCTACCAGCGGTTCTCAACCTGTTGTACGCGTACCCCTTGGTGGTACGCAAAAATTTGTAAGGAGTAAGTAGCAAAAAAATAATATTGGTACATTTGCTAGATTGCTAACTGAGCCAACCATCCTGTGTTTTTGTTTACCTTATAGGTTAACTTTTTCTGCAATCTGTACTTCTTTATTTGTACCTGTACAAGGCCAAAACCTTATCAATTCCCTTGATATTGGGCTCATGTTTCTTCTCTCACTGTCCCCTACGCATGAGCATATCGATGATATGGTTTAGCGAGATCCCAGTAACAGAGTTTTGTCCTTTTATAGGTTAAAGATAAATGAGGTGTCCAGGCATCTCATTTAGGCAAACTGGTGTCACTAAAGACGGCGTCTAATTATTATTATTATTATTATTATTNCTCAAAACATGTAAATCGATCAAAATCTCAAAATCGAATTTTCGCGCCATCACAATACTTTCTCTTTATATGAGAAAGTAAAAAAATGAATCAAGAATTTTAAAATAAGCAAAAAACTTAGTAAACGATAATCCATTTATGACTAAAGAGGATGATAAAGAAGTAATTCAATAATATTGTCACCACAGTTGTATATAAATGACATACTTTGACACATGACTTGTAAATCATCTATACTCTCTACCAGCGGTTCTCAACCTGTTGTACGCGTACCCCTTGGTGGTACGCAAAAATTTGTAAGGAGTAAGTAGCAAAAAAATAATATTGGTACATTTGCTAGATTGCTAACTGAGCCAACCATCCTGTGTTTTTCCTTTGATATTGGGCTCATGTTTCTTCTCTCACTGTCCCCTACGCATGAGCATATCGATGATATGGTTTAGCGAGATCCCAGTAACAGAGTTTTGTCCTTTTATAGGTTAAAGATAAATGAGGTGTCCAGGCATCTCATTTAGGCAAACTGGTGTCACTAAAGACGGCGTCTAATTATTATTATTATTATTATTATTCATTTTACTAGGTAACATGATAAAGGTTATAAATAATTTTTTAACCTTCACCTTTTATATCCAGGTTTGTTTTTAAGTGTTTAATAAAAACAAAACTGAAATGAAAACTTTTTGACTACAGTTCCAACACTAACACACTAGGGGTGCTTACACCCTTACTCTGAGCATGTCAGGATTGAGTTCAGGTGTTTCTATGAAACTTGATCCCAGAATTTAGTCTATCATATCTGGATCTAAATTGTATTCAATCCACATTGAATCTAGGTTTCCATTGACACTTTGGATCAAAAAATTGTATTCAATCCGTATTGAAACATGATGGAAACATAGTATATGTTATCAGAAAATACTAGACCAATCTTTAACATCTTTAGGTGTTTTTTATTTCACATACCAAATTTGGTATGTGTTTTCATTATTGGCATTTATCTTAAATGCCAATAATGATAATAACTTATACTTTTATAGATAAACTTCTTTTAAATAACTTAAAAATTATAACTATAGCTAAAGTAAATCCAATCAGAATACTTATTGTTGTAAGTAGATATTAGATGTCCCTATTTATTTAATTCTTATTTTTAGGTAGGTCATTATTATTGTTGTAGATGTATAGCAATAAACTGAATTAACAGGACTTANATCCAATCAGAATACTTATTGTTGTAAGTAGATATTAGATGTCCCTATTTATTTAATTCTTATTTTTAGGTAGGTCATTATTATTGTTGTAGATGTATAGCAATAAACTGAATTAACAGGACTTACATCAAAGATTCTAATAGAGGCACGGATACTTTAGGAGATATGTTGATGATTCTCTCGTTGATGACAAGGCCTAGTGGTTTGGAATCATCAGATAGAATAGAGTGAACCATGGCTGTACTCTGCTCCGTTCCATGCTCCGTACATAGATCCATCAAAAGAGTTCTAAGCTGGCTCACACACTCCAAGTTCTACAAACAGATAAAAGTGCATCAAATTACACACAAAACATTTAACCTTAGGTCAACACCTGAATCTAAAAAGTGGCCTCTAGTTGGCACCTTGACTATAGATAATTTAAAAATATTGTATAACTCTAAATGCAATTTATCTGTTCATGATTCCAATAATAGTGGTTAAAGTTCTATTAAGTTGTCACTTTATACTCTTAAATATATGATCTAGAAATCTATTAATTTTTTTTTCTTCCTTTGGGAAAATAGTAATCATGGATAATAATTTTTATGGTTCTCAAATGAATGTAAAAATTTAAATTACTTTTATTAATATCTATCTATATTATTAAAAAAGTTTTGTAAACAAACGACTTCAGTGAGAGTGATATACAAAACTGTGTGAAAGAGCGAGTTTGGAGAGAAGGGGGGTTAGTCCGGGGGGAAAATAGGGAGCTTGAGAGTGATATACTAAACTGTGTGTAGACAGAGTGAGGGTGATTAGGGGGGTAAGGGAGAACTTGAGAGAAGGTATATAAGAATGTCAGAGAGACAAGGAAAGGGATAGTAGAGCACCATACCCCCACTACCTCAGCCGCTCCTCCTACACTATACTCAATCATCTTCATCTCACCCTTCTCATTCTCATTCCATAACTATGCACACACCTTGCAAAAAAAAGATAGCTAAATCAGTCCTTCTCAAGACTCAGTCCTTTTCAGTACTTTCTATAGCTAACGTGATATTTTACAGCATGTGTGTTTTTGTCATCACATCATTGAAAAGGAACATGGGATCAATTTTAATGCTTCACTCTAAAGTGCCCCGACGTGGCAGTGGCCGCTTTTCGGGGGTTGACAAGCGAAGCGAGTAGGGGGCGGAGCCCCCTAGTTCATATTAATAAGAGTTATGATAGCATTTTTAATGATACATTTTCTGATGAACTAGTCAAGTTAAATCTTAAAGCTTGATTCAATATGAGTAAATTAAAAAAAAAAAAATAAATAAAAAAATAAGATTAAGAAAAATCTTTAAATTCTTTGAATAAATAAGTGATATAATGAAACTTTAAGGAAGGTTAAAGTAGTTACCTGTTTATCTGTAAGGTTAATAACTGTTGTGATACCGAACACTGTAGGATTATTCTCATCTTCCTCATCCTCATCTTCTTCTTCATTCTCATCATAACTTTGCTAAAATAATTACGACACAAAACAGAAATTATTATTACCAGTCACCACAGTTTATTTATTTAAAAAATGGGATTTTTATTTGTTTATTTTGTCAAGTTGACAAAACAAAGTATAGGGAAAGGGTATCTAGAATTATTTTAGGATAACGAGAGCTTAAATCAGTTATATTTCCAAACAAACCTACTTTCACCACTTTTAACTAAAGCTCTTTTTAAGCTCACGCAATACTTGATTCATGATTTCAGAACATTTTAAACTGTGTTTGTTATAATTGAGTTTTTAAAATAAGGGATTCCTGTATCCATTATTTAAAGTTTACCTTGATAACACTGCCAACAAAGTTCTGTCCGATGATAAGATCAGTAAGTTCCGAGATGTTGACGTGTGCTTTAAGGAAGAGCTGCTGAAGAAGTAGCTTTATTCCATGGAAGTCAGTATCTTCTGGGTTCCTACCATCCAGCTCACAGTTTACTATCTGCGCACAGAACAAAAATATCAAGTAAATACAAATAATAAATTGCAATACAGTTTTATTTACACTGATCGTCATGAAATGTTAGGTAATGCTACAATAAATTGGGTTTTCTTACAATAAATATATATTTTTCTTAAGGTTCCAAAAGACAAGAAAATCAGGTGATTATGGGGAAGAGGAATCCTTTAGGGCTTGTCTACACTAGGGGATGAAGTCTCACAATCGTCTACAGGAAATTTCAGGATGGTCTATACCCATTGCCTATCTCATTGGGAGTACGAGAAGCAAAGGAAGGCCAGCTAGAAGATGGACAGATGAGTTTGTCGAGAGAATGGGAAAGCTATGGCATAGGACGGCTATGGAAAGGCGAGGATGGAGAAAAGGTACTACTATACATTTAAATTAAGTATTTTTCCAAAACTAACCCCTTAAGTAGGGAGGCTCTTGCTTCAAAAGAAAGAGTCAATGGAGCTATTATTATTATTATTATTATTATTACTATACTCATTGTCTAACGGCAATATTATAGACTGTGTTTGCTAAGAGTCCACACCAAAATGGTTATCTTGGGTCAGTTCTTTGCTAGAGGCTTGATAGACAGAAGGGTAGTGTTGGCTGCTTATGAGGTTCCCATGATTAATAGTAATAAAAAAAGAAATTGGGGAAGGCGTGAAATTTTAGTGGAGGGACCTAGATTCAGTGGTGATTTGTGGTTGAAACTATGATTAGAAGACAAAATGGGTATCCAAAATTTTACCCGACTTTGAAGAATTTCTTTAGATGGTTGTGGTAAAGATCCACAAACATTTTTCAATGATAATTTTTTTTCTTTGTCCAATTTACATCCCTTAGACAAGATACAGTCGATAAATAATAAAACTTTAACAGTAGGCCACATTTTCAAAATGTTTTTAGATAAATATTTAAAATAAAAAAAAAAAAAAAAAAAATACAGCACAAGAAGGGTTTGCCGATGTTTCATAGAGGTCTATGACTCACAAATCATCCACACTATGAAATGTTGCTCAACATTGTCTAGGAAGATTGTCAACCCATCAGAAATGAGAGACAAAATTTCCGCAATTATGGTCTCTGCAAGGTCTCTATGAACCATACTTGGGTCCTCTTGTATACCTAATGTCTAGATACAATTACTGGACATTGTCTCCTAGTGTGGGCAAGGCTTTATTTGTACTTTAATTAAATGTGCTTTTTAGTGTAAAACATGCCCCTCGTCTCTCTGGAATTTGACTCCAGATATGTTGGTGTTACTAGATTTCAAACATTAATGGAAAGCACCTTTAGCATCTAATCAATAATCAAAGCAAAGATTTTAAAATAACAATTTATGGACCGAGAAGCAACTTTGGAATCTACCTTAAATTTTTAAACATATTTCAAAGAGTAAGGTAAAATTATAAAAAAAAATTGAAGTTTGAGGAACTCACACAGTGTAATAAAGCAGTAACTTAAGATTAGACAGTAGAGCCTCGATAAGAAGTGTCTCAAGGGGATACGGGAAACAGTCTTGTTATCAAGTTGCTCTTTTTGTTGAGGGTCATGTTATCAAGGTTATTTTGGCTATCAGTCGTGTTATCGAGGTGGGTAGGGGGTGGGAGCAGGTTGGGGCGAGGTTATCAAGTCTAGACATGTTCAAGGTACCTCATTCCTGTATAGAATAGCGTTATAGAGGTCGACTTCTCAAAACGACTTGTTATAGAGGTTCTGAGTTATGTTGTGAATTGGAAGAAATCCGTGTACTTGAGGTTGTTTGGATAATAATAGTTGCGTTATAGAGGTTAATTTAACATTATNAATACCAACCATCGACCTCAACCAGAGCCCTCGTAGAAACCCGACAAATTACTTAGGCTTTTCACAGCCCGTAATTACACTCTATATATAGCTTCATCTACACATCACCGTCCACATTAAATCAACTTCGTCTACAACTTTAATTATTCTAGATTTTTCTCTCTCTGATTTTTTTTTTTATCGTTCACATATTCTACAGAAGAAGATAAAGTTAATGAAATTTCCATTTTACTTATTTATTTAGGGGGTATGCTAATACCGATCTTACATTACTTATCCACTTGCACTATGCTATATACCTATATAATTATTATAGTTAAGTTCAGTCATTTAATTACTACACTTCATGTTTATTATATATATATTAGGGTAGGCCTTTATCATATAGGGGTGAAAAATAAAATTTTAAAAGGTCCCGCCCTTTTTGGCGGACAATGCGATTTTCGTGATTCTGAGTATTTAACTAAGTTAATACTCAGAATCACGAAAATCGCATTGTCCGCCAAAAAGGGCGGGACCTTTTAAAATTTTATTTTTCACCCCTATATGATAAAGGCCTACCCTAATATATATATAATAAACATGAAGTGTAGTAATTAAATGACTGAACTTAACTATAATAATTATATAGGTATATAGCATAGTGCAAGTGGATAAGTAATGTAAGATCGGTATTAGCATACCCCCTAAATAAATAAGTAAAATGGAAATTTCATTAACTTTATCTTCTTCTGTAGAATATGTGAACGATAAAAAAAAAAATCAGAGAGAAGTAACAATCTCAAGAAAGTGTGTGGAATGTTCTTCTTTAGACTTTTAGACTGTAACTCCTCTTATAAAAACAGAAGTGTGACATTCCTTTGTCAAAGTAATTTAAATATATTTTTTTATTTTTGGTTTTAATCCCGTTCAACAGCCTAGGTTATTACAGGACTGGGGTTTTCCGTCCCCTTAACTCATCTTCATGATTAGATCATTTATATTCTAGTAGTAACAATCTAAAATCTTAAATATTCAGGGGAGTAATAATCTAAATAAGTAATGCTGTTTTCACCTTTGGCATACCTTATATCAACAAACTTTTAGAATACCAATAGAGGAGAGTAAAACTCGTTGATAGCTTTAAAAAATAACAGAACTTCATCATACTGAATAAGCTGTTTCCCAGCTTCGATATACCCTAGATCAGTGGTTCTAAACCTTTTGGTAACCAGGGCCCCCTTAAAATCTCCAAATATAATATACCTAGTACCTACCAAATTACCTTTCGAGGCCCCCTGGTTAAGAATCACTCACTGCCCTAGATGATGTTGAAATGTTGACTCAACTGTGTAGGCGGCTGATTATGTTCTTCCAATAGTTGCCTAGAGAGAGTTAAAGCAATTAAAGGTGTGATTTTAAGTAATCAGAATTCAATGTTCTTCCGGTGCCATCTCTAAACTACTCAATCAAAGAAATTGAATATTATCAACTAGTTAAAGAACTAGCCACTAGATTGCTTTTGGTTAAAATGCTAGTTTGCTTAGAAAATACAGACTTTATTAACTAGATTTTGCTTAGGGTACTGCATACACTGAAATCGATTACCTACCCTATTTGTCTAAGATATAAAACTAATAAAAATAAAAAAAACTCAGTTAAAAATTGTTTTAACTGATGAACATGAACATTCTATGGTGAATTAGAACAAAAAACATATGTTAGTAATTAAAACAATGAGATTGCAAACAAATGATCTTGAAAAAACATCAATTCGCATATTAAGTCATGATTCATTCTCACACGAGCATTGATCGTAGTCCAAATTTTAGAAAACATTTCTAAAATGATAAAATTGGTTTACTTCAAGAGGATTTACATGAACAATATTAATTTCCAAAGTTCACATGGTTCATTAAAATATGATAATTAATTGGCACCTAATCATAATCAAATTCTAATAAAAAATATACCAATATAATTAAACTAACTGCATAGTAGCCAATTCTAACTAATTAAATTTACTAAATGATAAAGCAGTCATAATAATAGTAACATAAAATTAACGTTATAAATTGAACATGTTTAACGTTCATTTTTCGTTATTTAAAGTATTGCCGGTACCTATTTATTGTAAAAATATTAAGAAATAAACTTATGGTCCAATAGTACAAGATAATTTTAATTCAAACGACCATAAAATTAGATAAAATCATAAATAAATGGAAAAGAATGTTAAAATCACGTGGCCCCGGTATTTAGCATATTAACTTTACCTCGTTATTCATATTAACTTGTTCTTCTACATCGGAATGATCTTCGGATTCGGCGCTTTCAACTTCAGCCATCAATTCTTGCTTTTTCGGAGGCGGTGCCATTTTAAAAGTATTAAATCAGACGTTAAATAATTGTAAAATTTAACAAGAAAAAATAATCTCGTACTACACCAAGACACAAAAGAATGCAATAAGATGCCGGACTCGTGTTTACAACAAAAAATATGGATATCTGACAGTTTAACAGTGTTGCCACTTGTAAATGAAAGTTGAAAATGACTAAAAAGCAAATATCCCTACGCACTATAACACCAGTGTTGTTTGATAAGATTTTTTTTTGTTAAAAAAGGAGGGGGATTTTAATTCGGCCCCCATCAGTCTGACTAGATTCTAGTAGAAGGGAGATTCTCGCCCCCACTCTTTTTAGCAGCCCCGATTAGATAGCTTTTTTTAAAAAAACACATTTTAATAAAACAGATCATAGTCCGCCCCCGCGCGGTAAAGTTTAGTCGTGAAACTCGCCGAGTTTAAATCGCAAAAACGGCTTTCAGTACGGTAACAGTTTCGCGTGAAGTACGATCATATACGTGAGTAATCAAAAATTAAAGATTTATTTTATTTTTATATAACTGTTTATTTATTTATTATTGTTTAGTTGATCATATTTTAACATACACAACAAACACTTTACGAATTTAATTTATGAACTTTTACGTATTTACATTACAATTTAGAATGTATATGCGATGTATTTCTGTAACCCTATAACAAATTTTACATCGCATTTTTTTTTTAATCGTATTGGATGATATTACTATGTAAAATTAATAATTCATTAGGACCATTTATGGATATTATTATCAAATTATAATTTAATCTAGTTGTTTATGTTTGTATTAAGATTACATATGTGGAAAATTCTCATAGCGAATAAAGACCAATTAGTAAAATCGGCTATTTAGGTAATTATTAGTAAAATTAAGTAGACATAAGACATAATAGCTAATTATTATTTAAATACTGGCTTAGACAAATTTATTTAGATAAATTAGAGATAATCATTAATCTATATCATTATATTAGTATTATTATATTAGTCATTATTATTATATTACACATTACTATTATCATTATATTAGTATTAATAATACTAATCATTAATCAGATTGATCAGCTGATTTTGTATTTCATTGAAATAAATATTTATCAAGTATTTAAATGGGAATGCAATAATTTTAAATCTCATAAATATTGCATTCCCATTTAATCAATTTTAGTTAACAAAATGAGGTTTCCCTCTAAAAAAAAATACTAGTTATGCCACCTGCCAAATACATTTTTTTGGCTTCATATTTTTTTTTTTTCTTAAGAGTAAATTCTAAAGAAAAAATCACCATAACAGTATTTATGTCGTAACACTCACATGTTTAAAATTAAATAAAAGATGATAGATTTTTCAAAAAATATTAGGTGAATATTTCAATATTCATACTGATTGGAAGAATTGTAATCATTTTGAAGAACTAAATTAAATGTTTTTATGTATTTGATGTGAAAAAATTCCTTGACAAAAATCCGTTTCAGTCATCAGGGAACATTTTTGGTCTCGCGACTTTCTGCATTTTTTTTTGCAGGCCTAGGCCTTTAGGACCTTTGGTCCTCCGTGCATCAGGTCTCAACATTTTTGTGTGTAGTTCAAAATTTTTCGTGAATATCTTAAAAACTTCTCGTCCGATTTTGATGAAATTTAGATGGTAAATTAAAATGTTGGAAATTACCCTTTGTCGGTCCCATAAATTTCAGTGCTATTCCCTCTTACGTTTGTCATCAGGGAACATTTTTGGTCTCGCGACATTCTGTATTTTTTTTTGGCAGGCCTAGGCCTATAGGACCTTTGGTCCTTCGTGCATCAAACCTTAACATTTTTGTGTGTTGTCCAACATTTTAGGCGAATATCTTAAAAACTTCTCGTCCGATTTTAATGAAATTTGGGTGGTAAATTAAAATTAAAGTGGTGGTAATTAGCCCATTGTCGGTCCTATATTAATTTCAGTGCCCATTCCTTTTTTTACCGCATCGCATACACACATTTCTTCTTCCGAGCATATATCAAAGGTAACGGAAACTATGTGATCGTCCTGACGAACGAAACATTTTCCATGACAGAAATCCATTTCAGACATCAGGATCAGGGTACATTTTTGGTTCCGATTCTGTCAGTCTGTCTGTCTTTATAAGTTTCAACCTTCTGCGCCAATTTGTTTCTACTTCCCACATCTCCCACAGTCCACAGACGCACAAACATAAATTTATTTTTATTTATTCCTTCAAAATTACTCTGATTTCTATGAAATTTTGATAGTTTGTTGAAAGTAGCTCTACGCTCCTTAAATTTTGCTAAATTAATACTTTAATTAATTCATCTAAAAAATAAAAGCAATTTCGATAGGTTTATATAAAAAAAATGAATTGATGGGAAATTGAATATATTAAGAGAATGATAAATTGTAAAATCTTAAAATCATTTTATGTATACGAAATGGGAGTGATGAAGCTATGTGCTATGTGTGCCTATGTGCCACACTAATTGGCAGACAATTTCAACCAACACCTATATATTTAAAAGTACTCTCCAGTTTTAAAGACATTTGGTCGGTTTGTTAAAAGTAATCGACAGATCGTCCCCTTATATCTTCAAATGTCTATATGCAACTCAAATATTGCTCATTTGATCCTTTTATTTATGTCAAGAAGCAAAACAATTATTATATTAAATGTGACCCCTCTGGGTTTTAAAATAGGTAGTTCCAAATCCCAAATCTTATTTGACCATCTATACAACAGTAATAGGACACGAAAATAACAGACTATTGTTTGTTGTGTTCATTAAAATTATTGTATTCAACTCAGAAGTTTATAATTTTTTTACCAATAATATTATAATCTTTAATAATTGATCTATAATTATAACATTTCTAGGTAATAATTACTTTCTTTTATAATAAACCTGAGTTACTCTCGCTTCTCGCTTCTATACTAAAAATACAGGGATAAAAATTTAGGGATTTTTTGAAGTGAAACTTCTTTGGCGGCGGAAGAGTGAATTTCTTGATAAAGTGAAATCGTGTAACGAAGTTTGCAATTCAAGACTCGTCCAAGTGTAACATTTTTACAGATTGATTTTATTATATCTATTTAAAGACCAGCAAATCAAAACAAACATATATTTTTATTGGAATAAATGTGGTTGTCTTAGCGAAGCAATATTTTTTTTTTTTTTTTTTCAATTATATTACCCATAACCGGTAAATTCGGATTGTACGTGACCTAACCTCGGAGGTTAGGTGATAAAATCCTGTATATTAAATTAAAAACCTTAATTTTGTGTACACTTAATTTTTAATAGCCGCT
>KZ651074.1:420986-435254 GCA_001010745.2 Gerris buenoi | reverse complement strand
GGCTGTTCTTAAGCATGCATATATATATATTATGCACTTATAAATTACTTATGCTTTATAATTTACTTATGCAGTTTATAAATGAAGGATTATTAAATGCTTATCAAATAACGTCAATCTGTTATCGACGAACATATATAAACATACTTAAAATACTTATCACCAGCTTTATACTTTAGAACTTAATTGCTTTGCCTTCACAACATTAATAATATATTGGAGATAAGCACTTTGAATAATCGGGGACTTAATGATAGCTATAACACAGTTTGACTTAATTGGGAAATATACATCCATCTTGTAAATATATTACGTATTTTATCATAACTTATAATTAAACTTAAATTGTTGACATGTTATAACACTAGATTTTACAAAAGTCCAATTAAATAATATTCTTGTTTAAGTTTAATTTTTAAGAAAATTGCGTGATAATAATTGATATTGCTACTGTATATTTTAAATTTTTTTTTGCCATTAGACATTTTTTTTATACAAATAATGAGAAAGTCCTGGTAAAACAAGTTTATAAAATTATCCTGTGTCCGGTAGTATACATATATTTTTTTTTTGAAAGTGAAATTAAGCAAATTCGACGTCGTAGTTTTTAATTTTGTTGAATTACTGAATGAATTTTAGCTTTACATTTAGCTTCAATAAGATTTTGTTTTGCATTCTAACTGATTGTGATTCAAAAACATAAAATGTATATTTGACACAAATTCATACCTTTTAAAAGCCTCGTCCAGACTGCCGAACCGAACAGAGGAAACTAGCCGAGCATTGGTGTCTGCGCATGCCCAGTCTAAAGTGCGCCTGCGCATCTTACTCTGGGCATGCGCAGAGACTAAGGCTCGTTTCCTATGTTCGGTTCGGCCGTTTGGACGACGCTTTAATTTTGCACGAATTTTCAATTAAATTGCAATAATAAAACAGAAATAAATTGACAGGAAATGTTAACTAATTGAAGGCACTATTAAAGAACTAATTAAGGAAATTATTTCGTTACATAAATAAATTTGTATCCCTTTAATTTCGTCTTTACGATGAGATTAATTTATTTAAACATTTTGGCAAATTTCATATTTAGGTATAATTTAGCCCTCATTACCTCGAATTATATTTGCATTTTTTAAAGTTTTATTTTTTCCTCAAAAATTGTAAAACGTATAATTTTGTCAATTTGTACTAAATACTTAAATAGTTAATTGGATTCGTTTATCCATGCAATGAAATTTTAATTATGTACCTTTTTTAACAATTTTTAATAGTTAATAATAATTAGTTTTATGCATTTGGGTCAAGAATAACTTGTTGACGACAAGTTCCTCACTATAAAAAGTAATGATAATATGCAATTTAAGTTTCAAGGAAATTACTTTGAATTTGTTTCTTTATTTTTATTACTTATCCCTAAAGAGATAACTAAAATATTTTTTTATCCGTCATTACATTCTTGACATTGAGTTCATCACCTTGTAGATGTAGATTGGCACAATTTTGAATAAAATGTGTAATAATAACCAAAACTCATGTTACATAAAATTGGGTACCTATAAACAAATTTTAATTATTTCTAACCATAAATTATCTTAAATGCTGATAAGAAGATAAGGAAGTGTAGAAGTTAAGACAGAGGATAGATACTAGTCAGATTTAAAACATGTGTCTTTTTTTTCTTAACTTCTACTTCTGTCTTAACCACCTCTAGCCACTTCTTACATTCTCTAGTAACCAGTGTTTAATGCGGGTGAGAAATAAGTATAGACGGGAGATAGGCAGAGAAAAATAGACTCCAGCGCCGGGACTCGAACCACGGGCCTCTATATTTCCAGTAAAGTTCTCTGACCAACTAAGCCACACTGGAGAATAATTTCCTGCCATTAACGATACTTAGTCCCGAATTATTCTTCAGTGTAGCTTAGTTGGTTAGAGCACTACACTGGAAATATAGAGGCTCGAGGTTCGAGTCTCGCCGCTGGAGACAATTTTTCTCTGTCTTTCTCCCGTTGTTAATAATAATTATAATTTGATTAAAATTTAAATTTAAACTTTCTGCAGTATGAATACTACCAAAAACTTAAAAAAGTATAGATGAGTGAAGCTGCATGGGAATTAAGACAATTGTAAATAAATGTGTCGGATTGAATTTCTGTCCTCTAGTTACTTTTTACTGCTTTTATTAAAAATAAAACAGATTTAATTAGAAATGGATTTTCTTTACGGTACACAAAGGATGATGTTTCAGTGAACGCTATAATGAAACAATCTGAAATGTATTCAAATTTTTGTAAAAGTTATATATTTATGGTGTTTAAGTATTAATTTTGAGTTGCACCAAATAGGAAATGACTTAGCCGAGTGGACTGAGCGTTAGACTGACTTACTGGAGGTACCGGGTTCAAATGTTGCAGGGATAACATAAAATTTCTAGTTCTTTAAATGCTATCTTAGAATGCACATAGGTCCAACATTAAGTATTTATACTGTAACTGTCATAGCTGATAATACATATGCCTATTTTAAGCACCTAGAATATATGTCCTAAAACTGTCCATAGTCCATAACATATCCTACTGGATATGCTATGGATAGTTACAGTAAAAATGCTATCTAATCCCATGTTCGCTATACATACTTAAGTTCAATTTATGTTATGACAATCCTCTGAAAGTGAAAACATATTCTTGATTATAGCTGGGTCCAAAAGTCTGAAATCTTAATTCTGAATCTTTGACTTAGTGAAAATTGCAAATGAGCAAACTTCGACCACTAACTATTCCAACATGTGAACCAATTAAAACAACTAAAAACATATAACTATGAACAAAGTATTACAATATGTAGGGGAGACTGTTGTACCAAGACCATGGTGTACCTTGGGCCAGGTCGCATATCTGGATTGCACTGCCACCTACCTGGCTCTCGGTGAACCCCATCCTCCAATCTTATCTAATTTAGTTGCCCTTTGAGTTACAACGGCTTCTGTTGTGATTATTAGTTTGAGAGATAAAAAGTTGTTTTTAGGAGGTCAAAGTATTTTTTTTAATATCAGTTCAGTGCGAGTGTCGTCGAAGAGTACACGCAAAGGATTTTTTTGTAATACGGCACGTGAATATCATTCTTTTTGGTAAGTAAAATTCTTATTTTGTTTTGAAATAGGTTAATTAGTTTTTTATAGGTAGCTATATTTGTTAAAAACTAGACCATCGTGTACCTTGGATCCAACCGCCATCATGTACCTTGGGCCGGCGGCTCATGATAAAAGACGTTGAATCATATATAATTTTTTTTTTTTTAAATTTTGTTTCAGGCATTCAGGCTGTTCTTAAGCATGCCTAGGAGCAAGGAAGGTGTAAAAAGAAAGCCAGTAGATGAAGGATCGCTAAAAAAGGCAATCGAGGCTGTGAGTACAGAAGATCCAGAAAAGAAAATGACTTACCGAGAAGCAGCAAAAGTGTTTAATATAATCAGGTCTACTTATATTAAAGGAGAATCGAAAGAAGAAAAAAAGGGAAGAAAACCAGGAAGAACCATGATTGCCACTGACACGCCAAAGAAAAACGCAATCAAAGAACAAAAAAAAAAAAAATAAATAAATGAAAGACAGCAGAGAAGAAAAAAGGAATTGCCGCAAAAAAAAAAAAAACAATTAAAAAAATGTAAATTTATTAAAAAGGCATCAAGCTCCTCATTGGATTCCGAAGAGTTGTCACTTGTATCAACGGATGACGAAGATAGTAGTGATGAAGAAGTATGCCTATACTGTTGTTCGTCAAAATTTAGTGATAAGAGTGGTGTAAGTGCACCTCTTGTGGCCGTTGGGTACACTTTTTGTGTGCAGGTGTAGAGGGGGACGAATGGAAGCATTACTTTAGCGATTATTGCAAACATAGATTGAACAAATATATTTTTTTTTTTTTTTATAAATTTTATTTTTTACCTTTTTTTTACCAAACACAACCTTTATTGTATACCACAATTTTATGCTCATAATCAGTTAATCAAATAAACAATTATATCATACCTTAAATTGATGTTTTTCTTATGAATGCCTTTTGTTTTTACTTGGCCCAAGGTACAAGACGCCTGTCCCAAGGTACACGAGCATAGTGTACCTTGGACCATTATGCAAGGAGTTTGAGTTTTATTTTTTGAGGGATTTGTTAAGTAATTATAACATATATAAACATTCCATGTAGTGCAGAAAGGTTTGATGTACAGCTAAAGACATTTAAATCTTTAAAAATTAAATTACATACTGACGAAAAAAATGAAATGTAAAAAGTGATCCAAGGTACAACAGTCTCCCCTATATATATGTATGTATACAAATTACAAGCGAAAACAAACAGCTATAAACAAACTATTACACTAAATAAACAACTACAAACAAATAACTATGAACAAAATATTGCATCATAAGAAGAAATTACACCTATGTGAGCAAACTATTAGAACATGACATTATGTGAACAAATTAAATCATCATGTGAACAAATTAAATCATCATGTGAACAAATTGCAACATCATGTGAACAAATTACAACATCATGTGAACAAATTATAGCAATTTACTTGAAGAAACTATTTAACTATTTTTTTATTGTGATTTTTGACAATAAATTTAACAATTTAGTTCTTTAAGATTTAATAGCTAAAAATAAATAAGTAATGATTAATTTTTAGCAATACCTGGGTTGTGTTATTCTATGCCTTCTGCCTTCTTAACTAGATGAAATATTAAAATTAAAATTAAATCTAATACTAAAATAATTACTTTATCATCTTTTCTTTTCAAAGTAAATCCATCATAACAATTAGTATCTCGTTAAATCTAATTCTAAGCAGCAAACAGACTACAATAAACTGTAGGAAATTATCCCAATGATATATTCTTTAAAAATTCATTATCTTTCAGATGATTTTAACAAGAAACCTTAAGTTTTGGCACCCACATAGATCTGGTCTAGCGCCAAATCGTTTCTAATAGATTTTCTTACCTTTTTTTTATTCTGTATTTTTAGAAGGTTTTTTATTCTTATTTTTATTTTGTTTTTATAACCCTTAACGTGTTTGTTTTTATATAATAAGAAAGAAGCGAAAAAGACATTAAAAAGAAAGTATATTTAAAATCGTCTAGATTATTATTAGGATTTGTCTAGAAACTATAAGTGTTTAGAGAAATCCAAATCTCTTACTTGGTAGCTATAACAATAAAAAATAAAAAACTTAATGGATTCAAGAAACTGTCTCTTCATAAAAAATAATACTTGTTTTTTTGTTTTTTTTATCAAGGCAGCTTTTTGCCTTGGCAATGCCAACAATTTCATATAATTATGAACACCGAAAAAGAGGAATAGACAGATGATAGATGTAGAAGATATTGACGGACATTAAGAGAAACTTTAAAAGAAAATTAGTGATACATACTTTAAACTGAGAGTAAAGTTAGATCAGTTAGCCAAGACGAAACTAGCAAAAATGGACCATGAATTTGCGGAGCAAACAAAACATCAATTTGAAGTAGACGAAGTGACTCGTGACTTAAAACTTATAAAAAGTAAAATAATTAAATATCAGCAAAATAAGCAAGATATTTCTAATTCAGTTCAAAGTATTTGGTCTATAGTAAACCTTCCAGAACTAGAATTATAATTAATTATTTAAGTGTATATATTATCATTAATACTCAGTGGTTCTTAACCTTTTGGTAACCACGGCCCCCAAATATTATTAAATAAAATCTCCAAATATAATATATATATAGTACCTAAATACCTTTCTAGGCCCCCTGGTTAAGAACTGACGCCGACGCACCTCGAAATGATTTGTTACTGCTACGGTATGGCAACCACATTTATTCCAACAAAAATAAATATTTGTTTTGATTTGCGGTCTGTAAATAGATATAATAACTTATTTTAGTATACAATTAAGCCCGTTGCCATGAGCCCAAAAAATAATCAAATTATAGTTTAATTATTATCCATCTATATTACGCTTATATGCCAATTTTGTGTTCTCTATAGACGGCAATGTTGTTGGTACAATGGGTGATGATCCGGCAGTCTGTGGTTCGCAGCTCGCCTAAGTGAAAGATTTTTTACAGATGAATCTTACACCAGGATTAGTCTCGAAACACAATTTCCGTTTCATTACTTCCGTGGCACTGTAAAAATGTTGGAATCTTGGCCGAGTCTCGAATCGCAAACTTCGTTACACGATGTCCCTATACGAAAAAATTCACTCTACCGCCGCCAAAGAAGTTTCACTTCAAAAAAATTAGAGGGTTACAAGAAAGATACCAACAATAGTTTTTATCGGTCCTAAGATTTGTAGATCTATATTTATATAAATACATAATTTTTATATTTTTTGTGGGGAAATACTACCCATTGATTAACGTATTTCGATTCGAAGTTTGAAAGTAATGCTTGAGAAGCCTGTTTTTTGTTTTTATTGTTTAACTATTGATACAGTTTATGGGATGTTTAAAACTAAAATGTAAACTTGTGTATTTGATTGTTTCAGAATGTTGAAATCAGGAGGACCCAGACTTAGTGATGATGGGAGAAGCTACAGGGATTATAACTTCAGATTAACTCCGGATCAGCTGAGAACCCTGGAATCAGAGTTCTCAAGAGGGAGGACGCTTCACTCAACCGATCTGGCTTTACTTGCCATGGAGATGGGTGCTGATGAAAAAGACGTACAGGTTATTGATTTAAACTACTGACTTATTTAGAAACCGATTACGAACGTTAATTATGTAGTACATACAGCTGATAAAGCGACACATGAACCCCCATGTCATCCATTACATATATACATAGTTATATAAGCCCTTTGGCAGGCCTAAGCCCTCCAAGGGCTGTTGCTCCATGGATTATTATTATACTTAAACCACATCCTTACGTATACTTGCCATTAGAGCCAAATGAAACGCAGCCAAGCTGTTCTGTTGATGGCGCTACTTCAATCCAATGAAAGCCAAACCACAGTATTTCCTGATTCTTTTCATTAGTAAGGGCTTTAAAAGGGTCTGTTTAATAGATAGATATTAAACTTTAATATGAATTCTAGAGTCTAGAGTATTTTTTCCCAAACTTTTTCATGTAGGGAAACCTTAAAAACATTATAAACATTTTTGAGGAATGTCCGATGACAAAATTGGCTTGTCATTAAATTTAACTTTATTTTTTCGTGTCCTAAGAGGTTATAGATCAGTGTTGCCAATAACCTTTTTCATTTTAAGAAACCCTATATAACTGCCTAGTCTTCTTTTATTGGACGATTGGTCACATTACATATGGATCATTTTTTTATTCCCAATGGAATCTCACTTATTTTTAAGCATTATTAAATTTGCGGGGGGCAGGCAAACAATAAGCTAATCTTAAGGCCGTGTCCGGACTACCGAACCAAACAGGAACAGGGGAAACGAGCTGAGCATTGATCTCTGCGCATGCCCGGAGTGAGAAGCGCAAGCGCACTTTAGACTGTGCATGCGCAGAGACCTTAACTCGGCTCGTTTCCTCTATTAGGTTCGGCAATCTGGATTCGGCTTAACCTACAATCCAAACTTCTGTTTTTAAGATATGGTGGTTTGCAAAAATGTCGAAAAACAGACTGACAGACGACAGAAACATGACCGAAAAGGTTCACCGATATCTGAAATGTATTGTTATTCAGGAATTTTAGAATTCGGAGACATGAAAAAAATGTCGTTCTTTAAAATGGTCATAATGCTCTGTAACCTTCGGTAAGCTCATATCAAAAGTTGTTTCACACTAGGAAAAATTAAAATGTCTATGTTGACACAAAATTTTAAGATAGTATTTGATTCATAAGAGGCATACCCTTAATTTGTAAACTTTCGGAATAATTTGTCTGTCCTGCTAGTTGAAAGAAAGATAAATAACAGCGATGTTGCTATAAGCGGATATTGTCTAATTTAAAATGGTCAGATAATATCGCTCTTTGACGAAATTATATTCAGTGGAAATATTTCTCTCCAGATTTTCGTGGAACCCCAATCATAAAGCCATGGAATCTTTGGGTTCCGCAGAACCCCGTTTGAGAATCATCTTTGTTTTCTCAACTATAATATATTTGTTCGTAGTTTCCATACATTTTATAGCCTATAATGAGAGGAAAAATATGCTGAAAGTACTTGATCTCTTCATTACCTTTACCGTTCCCTGGATTTCAAAGGTTCATTTCCCTAATAGTATACCTTACAATAATCATTTTTCAGAGTCTATTCAACCTTTATGTACACTTATCTTTGGCTACTGATGTTAGAATTCTTTAGAAATAATTTAATATTATTGGTCACGACTGATTTAACATTCTACTGATTTAACATTCTTTGTATGAATGGATAGTTATTCAGCCATTCTCCTTCAAGCAAACACTTATATAAACAGGTATAACTAATTTAACTGTATACAGTAAATAACACAACAGCTGTTTGTATAAGGGCCTCAATAACATGAAATTAGATTCTAATTCTATAATGTATATCTACTACTTTTTATTTACTTTTTATACACTTATTAATTAAAGTCTATATGCTAAAAGTACAAAGCTGCGACTAACATCATTTATTTATTCCAATTTTTTGGCTGCTCGGTATAACACATCAGGATACTGCAGGATCAGGCAAAAAGGGGCAGTTACTTTAGATATCTACTTAATGTGATCATTATTGTCTTACCAATAATTCCTGTAGGATTCTACCACAAGATAATTTGTAGGACTTGGAGTTTTTAAAACACCCAAGTCCTAATTAAGTGTAAGTTATGTTTCATCTTTTCAGAATTGTATTGAGACAACAGGGCTCAAACAAGATGAGCTCAACCGATTAAGATAATTATCTCTTTATTAAATACTGCTAAAGGTACCTCGGCAGCTTCAAAGCAGTGCAGTTGACTATTTATCTTAGCAGCATTGAGCATGGTCACTACTAGATAACCACAGATTCCCTGACCGGGTCCAGCATTGCCCTATAAATTGATAGCTGCTAATGTGTAATGACAACTAACCGGTTGCGTATGTCAATTGTATGCTTATAGAGCTAATAAAGCGACAAATTAACACCGTGTCATCCTTTATATATATGTAGTTGTATATTGTATGAGCCCTTTGGAAAAGTTAAATGTTTTAAATTTATATTTTCAACAATATCTCAAGAAGCAATTTTTTTCGGGAAAACGACTTACATGGTTTGACTCGTATATTAATTTCAATCTTTTTTAAATCCATATCATCGGAACCGTTTTCAATCTTTTTTTTACAAACTAATTAGTTAATAATTGTTAATTGGTTTTGGGGGATGGTGTACAACGTTTGAGGTTACTGCCCCTTAAAAACTCATTGAGCTAAAATTAATTTATTGAACCTGGGGGTTTGATTTTTCTGAATATGTATGGCAAATTTATCATCAAAATCAACTTAGTAGCTTAGGCTCCACGCGTCTGCACAGACATCAAACGACGGACAGTATTTTTTTTTAAAAAAAGTATAACCTTTTTGGATTTAAAAGGCCTTAAAACTTTAAAAATTTATCTTAAATTTCAAAATCGATTTATCACACTACTGGTGTGATGACGCGATCACCGCCACTACTCTCTCTTTCTACGTTTATAACATAATGAGTTAAGTTCTGTAATAACTGAAAATAAAAAAATAAAGATATATAGTTCAGTGACTTCTGTAATATCTAAAGCAATAAAAAAAAAAAAATAATTGTACGCACAATATTCCCTAGTCCATACAATGAATGGTAAGGCTTTGAATGAATACAATCTCAAGACGGACGAATATATGAAGATATGGGACGTACATTGACACGTATATAATACGTACAGGCATGTACATTGTTCTCATGTCTGTAGTCTACAGTGAGATATGATTGTTTACTAAATGTCATGCCGACAGTTTTGCCAACCGTCTACTTGTTGAGGTATTCACCAACCCTCTTCTCCAAGAGAGGAAAGATCTTTATATAGTTTATTTTGATTTGTCTATTTATAATGTGTTGGCAGCCTTGCCATCTTCTCATATATGTACATAGTATATATGCTATATATATTTTCGCTTACATTAAAGACGCAGTTGTCATACATTATTTATTATTTTATAGCTTATTCATTTAATGAAGCATTATTAATATTATTATTTATTTAATATCACTTCGTCATTAATTTAGCATTATTAATTCTATTAAATACTGACCAGATATGAATAGTAAAAAGGATAAATAAATAAATATAGAGGATATTAAAGAAAGATTGTGTGGTACTACTTTAAACTGTTACTCCCCCATATTTTTTTTCAGAATATATATGATTGACTGAAAAAGGGATGTTTAGTCCAATGTACTTTGGAATAAAGAAAGGAATATCACACTTCCGTTTTTATAAGGGGAGTAACAGTTTAAAGAAGAACATTCCCTACACCTTCTTTATAATCTTACTCCCTTTTGTGTTTTTAATAAGGGGAGTAACAATCTATAGAAGTGCCGATTGGACTATTGGACACATTGTTAAAAGTATGAAGTTTTGTCTTACCATGAACAATTGTTTTATTTGTGAGGTTTATGTTAATTTTAAAAGTGCGACAGCCATTGTTATTATTTTATTAATATAGGTTTGTTCCAACCAAAAACCACACTTCAAACTGGGTTTGAAACTGTCCGACGCATGCGCATCGGACCACACTAGAACGTTTTGTGCTAATGTACATGCGTCGTACAGTTTGAAACTAGTTTGAAGTGTGGTTGGAAGTTGGAACAAACCTTATGTGTCAATTTTTTTTATTTATTACAAAAAGCTATAGTTAAGTTTTATTTATGGATACCACCATTGTACACATATTATGACAGGCCTAAAGATGTCCCTTAAGGGACGAAAAATAGTCATTATGAAAATGTTAAAACTTCTACTAAAATTTTTCACCCCTTCGAGACCCAACAAAGAAAAATTATCTATTCATGTCCTTGATAAGTTTACGTCAGCGGCCTTCACTAATTTATATCTATTTATTATTCTCATTGTATACCATATAATGATAAGTATTAGGAATTGTTGTCAGGTAGCAAATAGAAGCTCTAGTGACTTTTAAAAAAATGTTCTAACTCTCAATCGAGACCAGCCAAATATCGCTTGTGACCTGAATGTTTATTGTTCTGATAAAGAAAATACAATACATTGTATTTATTTCGGACCACGGGTCATTTAACGGACACTGATCGGGAGTAGTCAACTCCTGAATTAATTCATTTTTGTATTGATAAAATAATCTTTAAGTCTAAAGTTGGCATTTAGTGCGATACATTTTAAATTTAGCGCTCAGGCTTCTAACGCAGCACGAAATAGTTGTCAACATGGTTAGGATTTAGAAAAATCAAATTTTGGCGCCAAGGCTTTCTGACTCAGCAAATAGCAATAGCAAAGCTGTCATAGGTAAACACTTATTATGAAAACGAACACTGTACTGATTGGAAGTAGTGAACTCCTGAATTATTTAATTATTGCATTGATAAAATAATCGGTATCGACAATCGACAAAGTTGGCATTTAGAGTGAGTGATGCATTTTAAATTTAGTGCTCAGGCCTGCTAACATAACACGTATTATCGTTGTCGACAAGGTTAGGATTTAGAAATATCAAATTTTGGCGGCTAGGCTTACCGACTCAATACGTAAAAAAGTTGTCGACATAGTTCGCATTTAAGAATTATAAAATTTGAACACCCTGGCTTGCTAAAGCAGCATGTAACATTATTTATCTACGATTGATACGAAATAAACATTGTATCGTTGTTTAGATGCATAGAAAGTGATTATTTGTATTCTGTATTCATTGCACATGCGCGTTTCACACTTCCTCTTTTTTTACCGCTCTAGGGCGGTAAAAAAGAAGAATTCTTCACCAAATCCCACGACTAGCGAGGTTGTTTAAGAAAATTGCTGTTTGTTTAATTAGAGTAACTGCTTGTATCAAGGTTTTTTTTAGTGAAAAAGAATGATTTATTTATGTCATTATGACAAAAATGAGAAGAATAATACGCCTCCCGAATTTATTAATTCGGCGCAAAATACAACTAATGACTTAATGTCATCTTTATCAAAAGAGAAATACGAACTTACATACAGGAAGTTTATTAAAAAAAAAAGTCCTGTATTTATTATTAAAATCCAATAATCGTAGATAAAGTACGGCTCGCAACTCGTGCAAAAACTGCTTTTTTGTTATGCTTGTGAAGTTTTACTACAACTACCCTCGGGTGCAAACTCCACGCTCGCATGTAAAATGCTATTTTCTGCACTAGACGCGTAATGGGCTATTTCCACATGGTTAACATTTAGAATGATAAAACTTTGATATATTGTAGTACAAAATATTATTAATTTTACTTCTCTCTCTTATTAATTTTACCTTTCTCCTACTTATGAAAAACATGTCACATATCAGAAAATTGACACTAAAATGATTATTTTAGTTAGGACTTTGGTTTTAGGAAGAGCTTCTTGTTATAACAGTCCATTGACTCTTTCGGCAGAGAGAATAATATAATAGCACAGCTCTTGAACATCACGGACCCCTGACTATTCTAATTGTACCACTGTCTCGAAATGTTTTTTTTTTTTTCCTGGCATGAATCCCTCTTGTTAATTCCTGCCAACTGCCAAGATGCATTTAGTTGTGTACGCTTTACCTTAATGCATTCTAATAAGATACAATAAGCTTCTCTTCCGCATCAAAAAGCAATTAATCTTCCTCTTTATGCACCAATGAAAACAGTTTAAAATATGCATTAAAATTCGCGCTCCGTATAATGAGAAGTTGCACCAAAAGTAGACGCCGTGTCTAAAGGGGGGTCCACTTTTGACGCACTTTCTCTGATAACTATGTGGATTATCGAAAATTGAGGATAGTTTGCGGGTCTTTCAAAAGTTAAGAACAAAATCGTAGATAGATTTACCGCAGTAATATAGATGACCATTTCTTTATACCTTAAAGAAGGAAATACATTTTTCCAAACGTAGGTAAATCCTCAATTTTAACAACCCCAAATTTTCATAAAACCTATAACTCTAAATCATTCCTTCTTGATTCATTCTCCTGTTACAGTTACACTTTCCATTTTTTATTTTATATTTATAAATTACCAGCTGACTGGTGATAAACATCTACAATCTACATTGATCGTAACCTTAGCTATTCTATGTTTGTTTTTCGAACTACAAATATATCAATTGGTTGAAACATCTTGCGCATGCGCATAATAATCTTGTAATAAATTATTTTATTATAAAAACAAGCTTTTTTTCGTATTCATCTCAGCAAACCCTTTCATTTGATACCCATATCATGGGCGTGCTTAAGAAATAACCGTTATCATGGGCTGTCCGCCATTTTGAATTTAGAATGTCGTCACTTAGCTAACCAAGTATTGTCATCTAAAATCTAAACTAAACGTGTATGCAAAATTTCAATTCAATTAGTTGAGGATAACTTACTTTTAAAATTCAGTTGCAAGATTTGTCTCGAACATACATACAATACAAGTGTTAAATAAATGCTTGTTTGGAACCAACCAATTTTAATTTTAATCAACAATTTTGCTAATTACCATAAAAAGAATCGATGAAATCATTTTTTTTACACTGACACAATCAATTTCGCTTTTAGAATTCAATTGGTTTTGCCCATTTTACGTGTTTATAAACGAGAAGACCCATTATCAAAACTATCTTTACAAGCTTTATCAATAGAGATATAAAACAGAACTCTCATTCATTAACGAGAGTCAGAGAATCATTCTATTTATACTAACTCTGATCATTCAATTTTTACACACATTTCAGTTCTTACTAACCCACATTATCATAACTGGGTCAAACATAGAGACATTATTTTCTTTTTTCTTTATTTATCTATATCCTAGACTTTTTTAAATTAACTGTTTAACGTCATAAGTTAATTAAAATATAGTTCTTAAGTTCTCTTAACCTCTAACCACCTCTCCGAACAAACTATTACAATATGTAAAAAAACTATTAAACTAAATGAACAACTATAAACAAATAACTGTGAAATAGTACATTACCCTTCGAGTGTAGAAAGTAGCTCTTTGCATGCGAGTGTGGTGTTTACACCCGAGCGATAGCGAGGGTAGTAAAACCACACGAGCAATGCAAAATGCCGTTTTCGCACGAGTTGCGTACCGTACTTTATCTACGATTGTTAGATTTT
>KZ651074.1:374137-406029 GCA_001010745.2 Gerris buenoi | reverse complement strand
ATATATACTTATATATAAGAGGATACAAGGATACAATGTAAATGTATACTTTTAAAGGATGTTTTCACTTTTCACTAGTTCCCATGCTCGACCTTAGGAGCGCTAGCCTCTAATTACCTTAACCGAAGGGGATTCCCAGGCTATATGTGTCAACACGCGGCATTAATTAAATGATAATGTCAATCACAACCCGGTTAAGATTGACTTAAAAGCAAAAAAATTTAATCTTCAACTGTCGTTTAGTTCAATCCAATAAATTAATAATACCTAGGGGTAAAATTAGAGGATTGAAAAAAAATACAAAATTCGTTCTTTTATATGACAGTTTTTTTTATTTCACCTTGGTAGAATCGAGTACCGGTGAAAATGTTAGGGGTTGGAACAATGTTTAAGTTAAGGGTGTTGAGAAAGGGGGTAATTGATAAAATCATAAATGATATGATAATAATCAAGAGAGGCGACCTTTTGGATTTTACACTTTTTAATCGAAGTAAATAGAACAAGGAGTAGTAGTAGTAGTAGTAGACTAGTACTTCCTACTAGAACGGGTAGGACGAACCATTTGTTCGAACCTTGCAATTAGACCATCTTTTAGGCCCTTTTTACGCCCCGCGGTAGAGAGTTGCAGTCACTTCACACATCATACATATGTACATTGTACCGCCGAAGCGAGTATGATGTGATCAATAGTGAGCCATATAAATCAGAGTGTCACGGCGAGGAATCGAACCCCATCTCGTTCCTCTCAAGATTCAGTGATGGCCGAGCAGACGTGGTTTTATCCACACGGCTACGCTACCTCTCTTAAAATTGAACAAGGAACTTTTCAGGTCGATGGTCGATTGGATTGAATCCTTCTTTATCGAGATATAATGTAAAACATTCTATGATTTTCCAAATAAAACCTATATATAAGTAATGATACAACCGACCTGATACTCAATAAATTCAGCTCGATATAATAAGCAATACACTACTATGATTGGACACATCACTAGAATGATTTAATTTTATATTTTTTACATATACTCCTTTTCCTATAAAACATTGTACAACACCCTAAAATTTTGGGAACATTTCAGAGATTCAATACCACTTGTCAAGATTAAATCATAAATGTATCAATATTATACGTATTTTCAATTCATGGAGAAGGAACTCAATTCTATTTGGTCTTTCTCTCATTTTGGATCTTTTCTTTGTGGCTCATTGCTCATTCGTAAACTACTTTCAGCTACATATAAATCATCCGTCATATACATATGTACCTTTCAAACTTTCTTTTTTAATAATTTATTAATGTTTTGTAATTACAAACTGAAGAGTAACTAGGTTTGATTAAACACTTGCGTGTTTACTGAAAAAAAACAGCTGAATCAATCAACTATTAATTTCTTAATTGCATCCAATTATAATATATTTGAATAAAAGAATGTAATATGTAGAACTTAACGGTCTGTTAAAATGGAATAATGCTATTCCTTCTTTTTTTATGTATAAAATATTGAGTATTTATATTAAATTAAGACATGAATATTGAACGTAATAATATGAATATAATAAATAATGTATTTTGAATTAAAAAAATGTTTTCGCGAGGATCAGTGAAAAGTAAAAAAACTGCTATGTATCTGTAACTAATAGCATTTAAAGATTAAATCTACAACAAAATTAAAACACATTCATTCATCTATGTATAGATCTTACAACTTTCTAATTAACCTAGCATCCTCAATGTTCATGTAATGTAATATTCAATAATATAATCTCCAACATATAATATCAATGTAATATAATTAAAGAATGAATGGCCACTGTCACATAAGTATAATCTATATACAGTGTGTCCCCGGATTGAGTTGCCTATACGTGTAAATGCAAAAAAATTTCAATTTTCGAAGAAAAGTCACTCTTCATAATATCTCCTGCATGTTCTTAAATGAAGAATTAGAATATTACTTTTTGTTCAAAATGTACCCTGTACCTAGAAAGTACAATTTCCTAAAATCGTACAAGAGTAAACCGGTTCAAATTTCGACTATACAAGAAAAAAGAATTCTTTATAATTTCTTTAAAATACTATTCCAAAATTATTTTTCGCATAAAAAAGTTCAATAATTAAATATCAAAAATCCCCCCCCCTTCCATTCATAAAAAGTAAAATTTGTCTGATTCTAATTTAAGCGGGGTCGATTTAAAGGTCTCATTGAGTACATTAAAAGTTGTGGTATTGCTTTTTTTGATAAAAACAACATGAAAGCATTTATTGAGAAAATTGTATTTATTATTTAAATAATATTTATTTTTTTAAAAATAAAAACAAATGATTTTCAAAAATGAATTTATTTTCCCCTTTAATAGCTTTTATATTGTTTTTATCAAAAAAAGCAATACCACAACTTTTAATGTACTCAATGAGACCTTTAAATCGACCCCGCTTAAATTAGAATCAGACAAATTTTACTTTTTATGAATGGAAGGGGGGGGGGATTTTTGATATTTAATTATTGAACTTTTTTATGCGAAAAATAATTTTGGAATAGTATTTTAAAGAAATTATAAAGAATTCTTTTTTCTTGTATAGTCGAAATTTGAACCGGTTTACTCTTGTACGATTTTAGGAAATTGTACTTTCTAGGTACAGGGTACATTTTGAACAAAAAGTAATATTCTAATTCTTCATTTAAGAACATGCAGGAGATATTATGAAGAGTGACTTTTCTTCGAAAATTGAAATTTTTTTGCATTTACACGTATAGGCAACTCAATCCGGGGACACACTGTATATAAAACTAAGAGTGACAGACTGATCGCTATATATCTTACTTCCCATTGACATAGAGATTTGAAATGTGGTACATAGATAGAGTACCATAAATAGAAAAGTGTGGCCATTTTGATTTCGATATATGGTCACCGTCACCATATTGAATTATTGCCGCCATCTTGGATTTATTCATCAGTAATACACCTACTTCCCGTTGACATAGAGATTTGAAATTTGGTACATAGAGTGTACCATAAATAGAAAAGTGCGCCAATTTTGATTTCGATATATGGCCACCATAGTGAATTATAGCCGCCATCTTGGATTTATTAACACTCTATTATCTCAGCTTCCAGTCGACCTAGAGACCAGACATTTAGTATATTAGATTGATAGTAGCTAAAAAAGAAAATTAAAGGTACTTTCACTTCAACATATGGCCGCCATATTAAATTATAACCGCCATCCTGGATTTAATAAAACTCTATTATCTCAGCTTCTACAGGACCTAGCGATCTGAAATTTGGTACATAGACTTATGGTAGCTAAAAAATAAAATTAAAGGTACTTTTACTTCAACATATGGCCACCATCTTGGATTTAATCAGATACTTTTATCTTAGCTTCCAATGAATTTAATAATCTTAAATTTGGTACAATGACTCATTGTACCTGAAATGAAAATTGAAGGTAGTTTAAAATAGAATAATTGAAAATGCATAAAAACAATAATATAACCTACTTGTACTAAAATACGAAAATATGAAAAAATAAAGATATATTAATTATATTGTTTTAATAATTATTTACACACAGCGCTACTAGACTACTAGACTCTAGACGGATAAGGTCGCGAAGCGCATGTCATTTTATACATTCATTATATTAAGTTCATCATATTGTTTCTTTGTTTATTATATGCTCATTTCCAAACACTGAATTATTAATTACAATCTTGGTTGTTACTGTGGTTGTGGTTGTGGTTTGAAGATGACGATTTGACGTTTACATTAAATATCTTTGAAGTGAACTGTGAACTGTTCCTTGTTTAAGATGCAAACTGTCCATCTCTCCGTAAAGTGATCTTAACAAGATGATAAAAGACCTGTTTAGACGTTATCACCTCAATCAAATGTCATTTCTTATCTCCACTTAGAGAGATAGCTCTCAGCTATTCTCCGCACACGATAATTCAACCAAGGATTTATCTAGTCTTATTTTATGCAGTTTTACAAAATTGACCTTCATTTCTTCTTTGACTGAATTACGGTAAAATCTGTGTCACAAAGAATATAATATACATATATGTATATAAGTATATAATATTCGATTTTGCGATTATGGTGAAACTAAGTTTTAAGGTCAAACAATTTGTTTTTTCCTTTTTACTATTTTAAATTAAACCACAATAGCTGTAGTAAAGCATTAGCTATTGGGTTTTTTAGATAGTAAATCTAGTCAAATTTGAGAATTTAGTTTTAGATTTATTCACTTTACATACAATATATTTAAATTAGTTACACCAATCCCGGATTAGTGAGAAACCAGTTTGTATTAAAAACTAAACCAAAAACCAGCTGACCCGGCGAACTTCGCACCGCCTAATAAACATTAGTAATATATAACACAAGAAATGTATAGCTGCTACCTTTGAAAAACCTTATTAATAGTTTATTTAGTTAAATAATGTGGCCTTAGATGAAAAATGTACATTACAATTTGGAATATATACTTGTGCAATATACAGTATTGGCATAAGAGACACAGATAAACAAACATTCATTTTTATTTATATAGATATGGATTGTAGAAATATTTTTCCTGTATTTTCCATTTTACCCTCTTCTTAAATGAAAATATGACACAAATTTACATAACTAAAATTACTTTACTCTTAAAGAGCTTTTCAACGATATGCATCATAAAAGATTTCATTACTTTGATATCTGTACCCTGTACCCCTGTGTAACAAAATCTGAACAGTTTTAATAACTCAGAAACCTTCCCAGGCATGTGTCCAACCATCCCCCAAAGTTTCATCGCAATCGGATGAAGGGTTTTGGCAGGCAGAAGAGACAGACAGACAAACATTCATTTTTATAGATAAGCTTCAGGAAATGAAAATAATAAAACGGCATTAACAAAACATTCCTTACATGAAAAGAAGCAGATTGCCAATTTCAGAAGAATGTCGCTAAGTAAGATATTACACTAACTAGATTTGTGAAGCCCCAAGAGGTGACCAGCCTCCCATCTAGCCGGGCAGACACTCATGTAAAATATAGATTGTACTACAACGCATTGATGTTCTGTTACGTCTAAAACTTTTCGGACTGTAATTCAGGAGATATCATGATCTACGTGCTTGTTGGAATCTCGGACTTGAAATACTAAACAGACAATTTTCATAAATTCAATAGAATTACCCTATTGACTCATATGCATTTGAGGTCAGTAGATAGATCAACATCAATTAGGATAAAGTAATAGATAATTTTTTTTTAGCCAGTAGTTATAGATAGTTGATAGTAAAGAAATAGTATTGTTCAGGGATATTGTAATAATGATGTAATGAAACACAAAACTATGGGAAATCATGTGAATTTTCCCATAATTTAACTTGAATAAACAAACGACGCTCGATAAACGTCTCAATTAACCCTTCCAAAATATGAATTAAAATCTNACTAACTGCACGCACTTACACTTCAAGCTGGTTAAGCTTCTTTCAATTTATTTGATGACCTAGAACCTATAATAATATCATCTGCATAGGCACGGATCTGGAATAGCTTATTATAAATTGTTTCACTATGATCAATTTCTCTCACCACACCACACTATGTAACAAAGTTAAAAACCTGACTTTAACGTATTAATGTATTTGTCATTGACATAAATAGCTTTATAGGGATTCTAGCTTCTAGGGTAGGATTCCTATCCTAGAAGACTTTGTCCCTGGGACACCTACGGGACCAGTCACTTTCCCAAGTAGCAAAGCTGATCCAAAAGACATCCCTGGGATATCCTTTTGTCCAGATTTGATCCTGTCCATAATTGTTTATCTGTGGGTTCCCCTATAGTCATCACGTTTTGGATACCTCATTGGGTTAGCTGAGCTACTTGGGTAGAGCTTCAAGCTTCAAGAGCTTTGTTAATTATTCAAATGCCTGCTTGGAATTATAAAAATATTTGTTGCAATTTACAAATTAACTGATTTTGTCAAATGCACACTAGAAATTTTCTAAATATTTGTGTCAATTCAAAAAATAACTGATTTCTAGAGATTTTATTCACAATTATATTTTTACACCGCAACTCCTTGCTATTAGTATTTAATCAAGTTTGTATAATTTATGAGTTCAATATAGAGGTGAATGATGTTGATTCCCATAATTTAACTTGAATAAACAAACGACGCTCGATAAACGTCTCAATTAACCCTTCCAAAATATGAATTAAAATCTATTTGTTCACAAAAATTATCTACTACCAAGAGAACAGATAACAACTCTGTTTGGCCTAACGACTTATCGTATTTCTTGACTGATCAGATACAACTTATCTAAGTCATAAAGTCTTAAGTGTATATAGGATTTGGCAAGGCTATAGATGGGATTGGATGGTTAAATCCGCAGGACTTGATACGTTTGTCTGATCAGATAGTGTAGACAGGATTTCACGTGGTAACCATTTATAAAATTAAATTAAAATGTATGTAACGATAAAATGGCAGATGACTATATCATTAATGGTGGTTAATTGTTATTCTTTTCAAGATTGGTATATCTAGAACTGAATTTACAAATAGATATTGTAGATATCCTCAATTTCTATTCAATTCGCAATCAATATTCACGTAGTGATGCAATCCTCACTATCCTCAATTTCTATTTAATTCTAAAGTAGTAGTAAGTTCTAACTATTAGAACTTTAATTTAAAAATTGGAATAACCTACATCTTTTCTTTTGTTTTTCTTTATCTGTTTGTTATAGCATGGCGTCTGCTTTGGCCTCTAAAACATCCTTTCCCAATCTTCCATTTATCTCTATGAAAAGCTCTCGCTCTCCATCCACGAATTTCCATTTTGTTAAGACCTGTTTCTATTCAGGGGCGGACTGGCCCGCCGGCCCACCGGCCCCCTGGCCGGTACGCCCTCACAGTGACGGATAGAGGGGGGGGGGGGGCAGTCTGCCCCCGCGCTGGGTTAGAGGGGGGTCCGCGCCGAGCTAGCCTTTTTTTGTACTGCAAAAAATAAAGTGCAAGTGCTAAAATTGGCGCAGAACGCCTCTAGAAAGGAAGCCAGACGACATATTAATAGTGTTCCTATTTTATTTCCATTTTCAATTTTTGAACGATTTGACAAAGGGTGCCATTAGAACCACAGAGATTGGAATGTAGTATTACGTAGGGCGCCTTTGTAGCAAGGGCGCAAAGACCGACATAATATTTCGAAAATAATTCAAATTGAATGGATTAATTTAATTTACTCCTTTTAAAGTCGACTAAATGAATTTGATAGAGGGCGCCATTAGAACAACGGATATTATCAAGGGCGCCCAGTATCAAATAAGATTGGAAACCCATCTCAATTAATCCTGTAATTACTGAAATATTTATATATTTGCATAAGTGTGTAGCTGTTATAGTCTTACGTAGGGCGCCTTTGGAGCGAGAGCGAGAGGGATCAGCAAAGGACGCCAAGAAATAAAAAAATGTTTGGAAAATAATCCAATTGAATGGGTTAATTAAACACCTATTAAAGTTTACTAAATGAATTTGACGAAGGGCGCCCTTGGAGGAACAGGAAATCTGCAAGGGCGCAGCCGAGAAGCAAAAAAATGTTTGGAAACCAATGTTTCCATGACAAATAAAATTAATATTTTATTTATGTATTCGCGGTAGCTGTTTCGTTTTGCAAAGGGCGCCTTTGGCGCAATATATTAGAGTATTCTAACACCACGTAACATGCTAATCAAAATAATATCAAAACATTGTTTTGATACAATACAACTTGAAAAATACTACTTAAAATGATATAAGTTTCCACACGAAACCCACCTGATTGCAGTGAGGGTTTATGCCTAAAACTGCTTAAAATGCTGATTTTGAACGTTTATTTTTCAAAATTTTCCCGGGGGAGGACCCCCGGACCCCCCTTCTATAGGGGGTAGGGGGTGTATATGGTTATATATACACTTTGTGTGAGTGTGGTTAGGGGCTTAGCCCCTCCAAAAACCATTCTCTAGGTCTGCCTCTGCTACTATTTCAATGATTTTTATAAATGGATAGCTACAAAGGTCTTTAATTGTGTTTTCTACTAAGTATGTGTCATATACTGAACATCTAATGAAATTATAACCTAAAAACGTGGAAAAAAATATGGTGTTGGTAAAAAATACCAATGTTCCCAAACTTGGGGTGCTAATCATGTTCCGGGCAGAGGGTTTATGATTGACTGTAGAGGTATATTTTACTTTATTACTTAATAATAATAAACATTTTCAAAAATTTTCGGGGGGAGAGCTATTCCCCCCTCCTGAGTTAGGGGCATTCCGAACCCCCAGGACCCACGGTGTGCGCCTTCCTCATGGCTAAGGTTGGCGCCTTATTCATGGAGCCAGTCCGCCCCTGTTTCTATTTCGTAGAACCATCTTTATGACGTGGTCTTCCGTTCGACGAGGGCTGTAGATTCTCGCCTTCTTCGTTAATTTGGCTACTCTACGCTCTGGCATTCTGACTAGACGTCCAAGCCGCCTCTCTGCGACATATAATGAAACGCACTACATGTCATGTCCGTTGTCCGTTGATGATATCTTCCAACTCGTGGTTTCTTCGTATCTTCCAGGTACCATCAACCTCTCTCACAGGTCCATAGATCCTTCTGAGGATAAGTCTCTCAAAGAGTCTTAGTTCCTTCTTATCAGTTGCTGACATTGTTCTTGTATCACATCTAAATGTGACAACGGGACTGGTCTTATCAGGGTCGTTTACACTTTCAGCTTTGTGTTTTCTTTATCCGGTTCTTTATCATTTGTATATTAGCATAATATGCTCTTGTTCCTGTCTGGACCCTTTCTTTTATACATTCTCTCATAGAGTTGCCTGAAAGAGACAAGAGCACGGATGTATTTAAATCAAGACACTCCTTCAATTCGTTTTGTTTCCGATTATTATTTCGCGTGGACGCCTTTGGTCATGTGAAGCATATATACTTTACCTAACCCTCGTTCGCCGTAAGACTAACTGCACGCACTTACACTTCAAGCTGGTTAAGCTTCTTTCAATTTATTTGATGACCTAGAACCTATAATAATATCATCTGCATAGGCACGGATCTGGAATAGCTTATTATAAATTGTTTCACTATGATCAATTTCTCTCACCACACCACACTATGTAACAAAGTTAAAAACCTGACTTTAACGTATTAATGTATTTGTCATTGACATAAATAGCTTTATAGGGATTCTAGCTTCTAGGGTAGGATTCCTATCCTAGAAGACTTTGTCCCTGGGACACCTACGGGACCAGTCACTTTCCCAAGTAGCAAAGCTGATCCAAAAGACATCCCTGGGATATCCTTTTGTCCAGATTTGATCCTGTCCATAATTGTTTATCTGTGGGTTCCCCTATAGTCATCACGTTTTGGATACCTCATTGGGTTAGCTGAGCTACTTGGGTAGAGCTTCAAGCTTCAAGAGCTTTGTTAATTATTCAAATGCCTGCTTGGAATTATAAAAATATTTGTTGCAATTTACAAATTAACTGATTTTGTCAAATGCACACTAGAAATTTTCTAAATATTTGTGTCAATTCAAAAAATAACTGATTTCTAGAGATTTTATTCACAATTATATTTTTACACCGCAACTCCTTGCTATTAGTATTTAATCAAGTTTGTATAATTTATGAGTTCAATATAGAGGTGAATGATGTTGAAACTATTTCCTATTTATTTCTATTTTTTTAACGTTTTTAAGTTTGTTTTTGGTNCCACACCAAATGATAATTAGGTTGGAATTTTTGGTATTTGTTTGACGACGTATTATGCAAATATTGTTTATACCTTTATATGGAAGCGTAGATAGGTTATCTGTTTACCTGCATCATTGTGCTAACCTAACCGGGAGGCTGGGTAATGACAGAGTGAAGGTAATGTCTGACTCAGGTAGCCTCTAGGCATGAGGTTAAGGTTATCACGCCATCTCACGTAGGCATTGTCCACCATGACTCACACCCCAAGTCATACTTTTATGTAATAAATTTAATTTACCTACTTAACCGTATTTAAATATTTTGAAACTAAAGCCTGTTTAGTCTTTTTTTGGGCTCTGTTTCTGATTTATTTCTTTTAACTCCTTTGCAAAGGGTTAACTGTTAGTCATACGCATTTTGATTCAAAGTTGTGATAAAAGTCATTCAATGAGAATACACAATTTTTAATGATGTTGCCAACTATTAGAAATATGTGTCAAAGCTTGTCTATAGCTGAAATCACAGTAGTATAAATATAGAGAGGACTGACGTAGCCAAGAGGCAAGAATTTAATTGGTTACCCACTCTATGAGTATTTGTTGTCATGGGAAATCAAGGAAATAGTGCCAGAATGAGAGCAATTCAAACGTGTTGTTATCCACTTGTAAGATTAGGAGAAGGAGATCGTTATCTTTTAGGTTTTTGTACAATACAAAGTACAAAAAGAAACCTTATATAACGGCTCTGTCTGTTTGCCTATCTGTCCGTTGGTGTCGTCTGTCCGTTGGCTTGTTAGGTTTCTGTACTAAGTACAAAAAGAAACCTTGTATAACGGCTCTGTCTGTCTGTCCCTACGTTGGCTTGTTTCAACTCATAAACTACTATAGCTAGAAACATGAAATTTGGCACACAGGTGCATCTCGGCGTTTGAGACATCTGGATACATTTTGGAGTTTCTATATTTCCAAGATGGTGGCCCGGCCAATATGGCGGGCAACTAAAAAAAGTTTTTAGTCACCATGACAAGTTATACATCAATTTAAAGGTCTTGAAGTGTAGAAAAAGAATATGCAACTATTACACCTGATAATTTTAACTAAGTTGAACAGTAACCGGCGATTATCGCCTCACGTACTTACGTGAAGCGCGCCTTACTTGTTTATATTTATAATATCAGGCAAGAATATTCACATTTTCAAAACAAGAAGACTGCTATTCACGCCACTGCATTGCATATATGCGCATATCATTCGATATAATGGTATAAAAACGTTTTTTCTTCCTCTTTTAAAGATTTTATGGGACTAAAAGAATTCACTATTATGCATAATTATCTTTCATAAACAAACAAAATGTTTCTTGTTTTTTATGTCACCCACAACAAAAAGATAATTAGGTTGGAATTTTTGGTATTTGTTTGACGACGTATTATGCAAATATTGTTTATACCTTTATATGGAAGCGTAGATAGGTTATCTGTTTACCTGCATCATTGTGCTAACCTAACCGGGAGGCTGGGTACAGAGTGAAGGTAATGTCTGACTCAGGTAGCCTCTAGGCATGAGGTTAAGGTTATCACGCCATCTCACGTAGGCATTGTCCACCATGACTCACACCCCAAGTCATACTTTTATGTAATAAATTTAATTTACCTACTTAAACGTATTTAAATATTTTGAAACTAAAGCCTGTTAAGTCTTTTTTGGGCTCTGTTTCTGATTTATTTCTTTTAACTCCTTTGCAAAGGGTTAACTGTTAGTCATACGCATTTTGATTCAAAGTTGTGATAAAAGCAAAATTCTGTCTGATAAAACACGTACTAATTTTTTTTATAGTTGGTCCACTTTTTAATTTCTCATATAAAGAGAGAGTATTGTGATGGCGCGAAAATTCGATTTTGAGATTTGAATGGATTTACACGTTTTTGAGGTCCCCAGAGTTCAAAAAGTGGTTTTTAAAACATGTCTGTCTGTGCCTGTGACACCTGGAGCCTAAACTACTGGGCCGATTTTTACGAAATTTGGCATGTAGGTATACATGTTCAGAAAAAGGATGCCAAAAAATTTGGGGTATCCCCCAAAAAAAAATTTGGGGTATCCCCCCCCCAAAAAAACTGAAACAAAGTGAAAAAAAAAATTATCGAAAACAGTTCCAACGATTTTAATTTAAAAAAATTCTAAAATATAGTCCATTTAAATGCGAATCTAACGATATAAGCCGTTTTCCTGGAAAAAATCTAGTCCCTGAGAAAATAGCTTAAAACGCGGACGGAGAGCCCGGGTTCGATTCTCCGCCGAGGAAAAGTTATTTTTACGATAAATTTTGAAGGAATATTCAATAATAATTAAATGTACATACGAAATCTAATAAATAGAAAACCCTGGGCTGAGTTATTATGTACTCGTATATGAGAAAGTTTGTCTGAGTTGTCTCGGACCGATTTTTTTAAATGTCTGTCTGAGTTTACTTTAAAATGGTTCGTTTTATTTATCGAAGTTTAATAAAGAGTATCATTATTCTTAAAGTACCTCAATTTATCATAATTTTCAATAAAAACATTTTAAAAATTATTAACAAAAAAGTTAAAGGTAAATTAACCATTCGCCATGCTCGCTAGAGACACCTGTGGATAAGTTTTTTTAATTATTATAATTTAATCTGATAAAATATGACATGAATATTATCAATACCAAATTTTATAATTTTAATACTTACGGATTTCGATATATTTAATTAAAATCATCATTAGAAGCTGACAGTTAAGGGGCTGCATCTTCCTTATTATACTCTTTTTCAAAAAATGGATTGATGATTTTCGTCTTTATTTATTTATTTATAGGGTGTTTGACATTTGTTCATTTTCGTCTTTATTTATCTTGTTTTAAATGATCTCAAACGTTGATTAGTTATTATAGAAACAATTTGCATATCCTACTTATATGAAAAAGTAAAATTAATAAAAATATCAGGGAAAACTTGCGAGTGTGAAATGCACTCAACCCGAACAATTGAAGAGATCGTAGTCTCTTAAAACAGTGAAGAGACGGAGACGATACTCTTCAATCATATTTTGAATCAAACCTTATGGTATAATACTCGTAATTTAACCCAAATTTGGATTAAATCAGATACAATGTTTCACGTTTCTAAGTTTTACTGATCAAAATCCAAGCAGGGTTTTACTGTGTGATAGACAAAATTGTAAAGAATTATTTTACAGACAGACAGACAGAATTGAGAGATGTAGTCTTTTACAACCGCATCACTTATATGCAATGCTGAACTAGTATAACCAAAGTTTTGTAAGCTTGATTATAAGTCTGCCTAATAAATTGACCCAACTTGTTTAGAATAAAGAAAGATGTCTCTTCACTAAAGCAACTATAATATTGTATAATGCCTGCTTTCGACTAGTAGTGGTCATCTACATAAATAGATTGATTGACAACTAAAATGTATATATAAGCTAAAAGTATTATAACAAAATGGATTCAAATACTTACTCTCTCCATTTCATAGAAAAACGTTGGATGTTTTAGGGCTTTAAATACACATATTTCAATGTGGAGAAAATCAGTTTACATTTGTCTGAGTTAGTAGATAGATCTTAAGGTGTTAAATTATGACACATTAGACTATTTTGATTATCATTTGCTCTGTAAGGAGCTCTGATATCACTTTATTTAACATATAAAACTTCTATTGGTGAAATATAAGGTTTGTTCCAACCACACTTCAAACTGGTTTGAATCTGTCCGATGCATGCGCATCGGACCAAATTTGAACGTTTTTGCTAATGCACATGCATCGTACAGTTTGAAACTATGTAGTTTGATGTGTGGTTGGAACAAACTTATAGCACTTCAATAACTACAAGTGAAAACCAATCTACCTCCTATTATATTTAAACTTCCTAGCACAATAATTAAGAGCTACTTCTTAAAATTGATTTAACATTGATTCTTATTTAATTGTATTAATTAATTTGTTCTTATATATTAAAATTTTCAGTTCTCTTTAAAATGGTATCTCATTTATTGCTCGTGGTCTAGCATTTCAGAAGATGTTGACAGATTATGTATAAAAATAGTTTTATTTTCAAAATNATGGGAGGGGGGGGGGAGGGTTAAAATGATTGTAGTCAAAAATTCGATTCATTTTTATATATTTAAAACTCATGTCTGCTTTGGTAGAATAGAATAATGTCTTATGTTCACAATTTTCTCACTATATAGCAGCACCTGTTTTGCACCTAAAAGTGTTTCAAAGTTTGTTTTTTTAAAATGTAACAGTGGAATTTTCTCATTTAATTAAAAAATAACTTTAGTCCGGGGGGCTTTTACACCCAAAGACGCAGGCCACTTGGTGGGCCCATTGAACAAACCCAGGTTAGGAACCAAACTTTAGAACAAAGTGTTTGATCGTTAATCATGATTCTCCCTCGATTTAAATCAAACCAAGAGTATAGACCATGGTTTCCAGGCCGGAACCTAGTGGCGTTACCTATTTTTCTTTCAAGTAGCTACCCATTTTTTTTTAAACAATGTTGGGTGAACATTGAGTGGGGGGCCCAGTCCGGGAATCGAGCCAAGGTCAAGGTCAAGGGGACCTTGACCTTGGCTCAAAAAATATCTTGCTCCACTATCATTGTGACCCCTTCAAATACACAGATACAGATTCTCAGGAACCAAAATAATTTAATTTAACTGTCTTCATTGATTGTTACNGCACTCAACCCGAACAATTGAAGAGATCGTAGTCTCTTAAAACAGTGAAGAGACGGAGACGATACTCTTCAATCATATTTTGAATCAAACCTTATGGTATAATACTCGTAATTTAACCCAAATTTGGATTAAATCAGATACAATGTTTCACGTTTCTAAGTTTTACTGATCAAAATCCAAGCAGGGTTTTACTGTGTGATAGACAAAATTGTAAAGAATTATTTTACAGACAGACAGACAGAATTGAGAGATGTAGTCTTTTACAACCGCATCACTTATATGCAATGCTGAACTAGTATAACCAAAGTTTTGTAAGCTTGATTATAAGTCTGCCTAATAAATTGACCCAACTTGTTTAGAATAAAGAAAGATGTCTCTTCACTAAAGCAACTATAATATTGTATAATGCCTGCTTTCGACTAGTAGTGGTCATCTACATAAATAGATTGATTGACAACTAAAATGTATATATAAGCTAAAAGTATTATAACAAAATGGATTCAAATACTTACTCTCTCCATTTCATAGAAAAACGTTGGATGTTTTAGGGCTTTAAATACACATATTTCAATGTGGAGAAAATCAGTTTACATTTGTCTGAGTTAGTAGATAGATCTTAAGGTGTTAAATTATGACACATTAGACTATTTTGATTATCATTTGCTCTGTAAGGAGCTCTGATATCACTTTATTTAACATATAAAACTTCTATTGGTGAAATATAAGGTTTGTTCCAACCACACTTCAAACTGGTTTGAATCTGTCCGATGCATGCGCATCGGACCAAATTTGAACGTTTTTGCTAATGCACATGCATCGTACAGTTTGAAACTATGTAGTTTGATGTGTGGTTGGAACAAACTTATAGCACTTCAATAACTACAAGTGAAAACCAATCTACCTCCTATTATATTTAAACTTCCTAGCACAATAATTAAGAGCTACTTCTTAAAATTGATTTAACATTGATTCTTATTTAATTGTATTAATTAATTTGTTCTTATATATTAAAATTTTCAGTTCTCTTTAAAATGGTATCTCATTTATTGCTCTAGGTCTAGCATTTCAGAAGATGTTGACAGATTATGTATAAAAATAGTTTTATTTTCAAAATTGCAAAAAAAAAAAAAAAAAAAAAAAAAAATTGCAAGACTATGCATTAAAGCACTTTTTCACTCCACAAGGGGTCCCTTTAGTCTTGCTCCACTATCATTGTGACCCCTTCAAATACACAGATACAGATTCTCAGGAACCAAAATAATTTAATTTAACTGTCTTCATTGATTGTTACAGAACTGGTATCACGCCCGAGTAGCCAGCTGGAGAAGAGATCAAGGCTTATCTGATTGTTTTGGACAAATATAACTAATAATTTAAACATAATACATTATATACTTTAATTAATGAGTATATATACATAATGAGAAGTAAAAGAAGTAACTTGAGTCTCTATGGTAACTCATACCAAATATATACATTATATTTACTTTATGTACCTGTTCTCCATCCCTCGCTCCCCCTCCCCTTATATCCTAGTAATTAATATAGATAATAAAAATGATTATTTAATTATTCTTATACAAATACTTTGACAATTGTAAATTATTAATCACAAAAATTCATTTAATTTATTACAGAAAAACAGAATTATAAATTATATAAAATTAAATTATTTTATTTATAATCTTCATACACTTACCTACGGTGCAATTATTTTTCAATTGATTACATAATTGTAATAGTTTAATTTAAATCAATTATTTATGTAATTAAAAAATATATTACTTGCATCAAACTCATTATAATTTAATTTTTTTTAAGTAAGTAATACATATTTATTTGTAGATTTTATAAAAAAGAAAATTTATAATTTATTGTAACTACCTTGATATATTATTTTATTTATGTAAAGTTTACTATTTTATTTGTATGTTACTTTACGTCTGTAGAGTAAAGTATTTTAAATGTACATAATTTATTACCAGTTATTAAAATAAGAAGAATAAACATTGTTTTATTTTATTTATTTGACCTTTTATTTCCTGGTATTATTTATAACGCAAATATTAGTGTTGGTGTAAAAAATAATCAAATAAGAGCCAGGTTTTCTTCAACCCCTCAATGTAGATAGGACATTGTAAAGATGCGGGATATAATTTATTTGTCCGTCCTGTAATAACAGGATTGTGATTATATAAGCATTTAAAGAAACATAATTAATTAAACAGTAACAAAAAAAATAAATAAATAAATAATAAAATAAAATTCAAAATTGAATTTTAGATCTATTAAACTGTATTCCCCAGTAGTTTGAGCCTAGGTGTATTTATAGTTAAGAGAAAAAGGCACATTCAGTTTGTTTAAGTTGGCAACCTTTTGTTTGTTTATAACACCAAAATTTATTGTAGTTGGATCCTGTTTCAGGTAAAAAATTACATTAGTTTAGGTGTTGACGTTTCGACCTTGCCGGTCATTCTCAAGCAAAAAACATTTTTTTTTTTTTTTTTTTTTTTTAAATAAAAAGTATAGGTTATGTAGGTAAATTATAATATATTCCTTCTTTATATAACTTTAACTTAAAAGTATCACTTTTAACCATTTTTTCTATCATAAATAATTAATATTAGAATTTACCTGGTTAAAAGTTTTTGTTTTGTGTTACATATTCTACTTAAATTCATATTACAATATAAAGTTTCACTAAGTATCTTAGTAAATAATATCCATCTATAATAATAATCATTTATTAACAATTTTAAGTTCATATACAGGCAGGTGAAGCTTAAGAATTTTAGCAAGTTCAAGGCTCTCCAGACTGCAAACTAGTGATCGGAGCAAAACATTTCCAAGAGTAAAAAATTCTCATTTTTAGCCATAGAATCCAAATCCAGACTTAAAAATTTGGCTTCCTATTCACTTTTTTTAATTATGTAAATTACACACACTTTTGCTGAACACAGAAAATGTTCAGCATATGTTCTGGCAGCGCATTTATAGCCATTATCAAACACTGAAAACCGCATCTGTCTATCATAGTTCTAGAGGTATTTAGCTGTAAAAACCAAACTTAAGTTTTAATCTAGGTGCCTACATCGGATGGGGAGGCCCGATCCGACAACTCCCGATATTGGGCTGACGGAACAGCCGACCAAACATGTTTGATTCCAGTCCGATATCTCAATCCGACGACGCCCGACACACACAATGACAACTACATTTACTACCCACCCTGAAGTTAGATTGGCTGGTTAGTTCGTCTTTGATGCCTTCAAGAATATAATTAAACGTTTCTATAGGCATGCGGTGGTAGTCCTTGAATTTATTGGGATAAATTCTCATAGTTAGGGAAGTTCTAAAAAGCTCTCTTGAAGATTTATCTTTATTAAACTGATGCACCCATTTTTTTTTTCTTTTTTGTCTCTTATTAACAGAGACCTTCAAAATGTAGCATTTATTTTTACGAAATGTGGCACTATAAAGTGTGGCAATATGGCACTTATTTTGGCCAAATGTGGCATTTATTTTAGCCAATGTGGCACTATAAAGTGTGGCAATATGGCACTTATTTTGGCCAAATGTGGCATTTATTTTAGCTAATGTGACATTTATCTTTCAACTTTCCACCCCCCCCCCCTTTCCATTGTAAAAGGGAGGTACAATCGTGCAACTTAAGTCACATTAACTACTTTATTACAATTTACAATAACCTATAATGATAATGACAATGACCCACATTGACCAGTGATGAGTAGAGTTCAGAAAGAACCATTTTTAAATGTGAAAACGTCGTCTCCATGTCGCACGACATACTGGACCATATTTTAGGGCAGCGACGTCAGCTGGGGTCAGATTTTCTATTGCGTCTCTACACTACACCGCCCCTTCCAGGATTCGGGTGACATTCTTCACAGTGGTCCAGCCCGGATTACGGTGGAGAACAGCCTCAATTTTGGGAGTTGAAAGACCCGGGAACCCTTACTCCTCTCTTTTAAGTTCCTTAAGGAGGGCTACAGCTTTCGTTAGCTCTTAACTGCGAGTCTCTAGTTTTTCAATAATATTTGGAAACACCCCAAAATTAGCTTTAATAAATGCCAATCTACTGACTGGCTTGGCTGTTGTTAAGGGCACTCTTTGCTTGTGGCGATTCTTCGCCCTCTATGACCTTAATGTAATACTCTAATGCACGTGTTGTGCATTCATTTGGGTAACGAAGCCATTTTAATCCGATAATAAGGGCAGCACTCTATGAATCGTCAGCGGTAGCTTTGACCGGGATTAAGTCGAAAAACAAGAAAACAAGTCTGCTTAGGGTACCAACCAGTATGGACTGGTAAACCCCCTGTCCTTGCAGAAGCTTATAGGACAGGGGGTTTACTTGCACTGTTAGACAATGAATGTCTTCTAATCCTTAAAAGGTTTTGGTAACTAGATAATATATGTTTGAATCGAAAAACCATATAAAATATGCACCTTAGTGGAAATTTCAAACAAAAAAGTAAAATATTTATGCGAAATTATGCAANAGACTGCAAACTAGTGATCGGAGCAAAACATTTCCAAGAGTAAAAAATTCTCATTTTTAGCCATAGAATCCAAATCCAGACTTAAAAATTTGGCTTCCTATTCACTTTTTTTAATTATGTAAATTACACACACTTTTGCTGAACACAGAAAATGTTCAGCATATGTTCTGGAAGCGCATTTATAGCCATTATCAAACACTGAAAACCGCATCTGTCTATCATAGTTCTAGAGATATTTAGCTGTAAAAATCAAACTCAAGTTTTAATCTAGGTGCCTACATTGGATGGGGAGGCCCGATCCTACAATAACCGACGACTCCCGATATCGGGCCGACGGAACAGCCGACCAAACATGTTTGATTCCAGTCGAATATCTCAATCCGACGACGCCTAACACACACAATGACAACTACATTTACTACCCACCCTGAAGTTAGATTGGCTGGTTAGTTCGTCTTTGATGCCTTCAAGAATATAACTAAACGTTTCTATTGCCATGCGGTCGTAGTCCTTGAATTTATTGGGATAAATTCTCATAGTTAGGGAAGTTCTAAAAAGCTCTCTTGAAGTTTATCTTCATTAAACTGATGCACCCATTTTTTTTTTCTTTTTTGTCTCTTATTAAGGAGAACGTTGTTCTCCAACAGAACAACAGAAACCAAATGTTGTCCTCAGATTCACTCATATTAATTTAACCTTCACAGCCAATCTGCTCTCCCTGCGTGATTGGGAGAAACTGAATACAGTGTAGGTCCGAGCGGTCAGGCAACATCAGATCCAGTGTAGGCACTCTCGTCGGGAGTCGTCAGATCAGATTACCGGCAGATGTCGGGTCGGAGAAATACGGATCCAATGTATGTGTAGCCTTAGCTGGGACACCCTGTATTTTACTGTTCTAATATAGATAATATATATGATAAGTAAGTAAATAAGATTTATAATTATCATCTAACTTGATGATTTTGTCATCATATTTCACAATGATACTTGACTTCTCAAGTATCTATTCACTGCATTATTAACTACTTACTATACATAGTTCATTATGCTCCGTTAGTCTCGCAATGCTTTAATTTTTTGTTTAATGCAAAATAACAATCTTCTTCTTACTCACTGGACTTGTGTTTTGAAAAAACTTTTTATTGATACAGAAAGATAAGGAACATAATTTGAATAAACTTAAATTTTAAAAAAAATAATAACAAAATTGACAAACATATTTTTATTTTATAAACATAAATTATAAAAATTCATTTACATTTTAAAACTATAAAAAGTGATTACATAAAATTAAGGAAACAATCAGAAGTGTGCACTACAAGTGACAGACATCTAAACTGTTATTACAAAGATTTTTTCACAAGAGATATTTTATAACGTAAACTTTCCTGCATCACAATGAGTTCGATAAAATGTGTTTATTTTCATAAGTACTGAGTCACTATAAACTTAAATTAAAGTTCTTAATATGTATGTATTACAATCACAATATTTAAATTCTCATACTTTTTTAAGAATAAACTCAATATAATATTAGATTTTTCCTCTAGTTGGTCTTTGAATTCACAATGGGTGCAGTGAAATACCCTTCAAATCAATGTAAGGAGTCAATGTGAATTTTCAAAAAAACTCTTCTGGTTGGTTGACTTTAACTGTTGTGAGAACTCATATTTTATTAAATTATTAAGTTTTTGGTAGTTTCATCCAAACTGTTAACAGACATATCGCGAAATAAAATAAAAATAATTAATTATCGGAATTGGGAGTTAATAGTTGTATTGTGATACTCACAATAATCAAAAAAAAGGACGCAGCAAACTGTTAGTTAGGTCACAGTCCTCTGATTTACACCAAAGGACAATATCTGCTTCACAATTGTAGCAGTGCACTATTAGTTGATCAAATCGCGATCTAAAATTATCTAACGGAAGAACTATGTGACCAGTTTGATATTTAATATTGTTATTATTAGAGGTGGGTAATAACTGTTATTTGACGGTAACAGGGTATGTCGTTCCCGTTATCAAACGGTAACAGGTTCCTTTAACAGGTTATTGGGTAATAGGTTCTTAAGGTCCCCAAGGAGGCTGGATGAGCAAAAAAAAAAAATAATAAAATAAAATTCTAAATAAGCAAAATGCTGATGATGATCATCATGCAAAATGTTGAGAGGGGCCTGAGCAGAACCTGACTCGGGGGTCCTGAGGTATTATTCTACTCAGCCCCACCCCCACCCAGGCCGGGCCCACGGGAGAACAGAGGCTCTCACTACAACTACAACCGAGCGCCTCTACCCTACTAGTATACAACCCTACACCAAGAATCTTGCAAACCTTGGCCTTTGTTTTGTTTTAACATTATTTAAAATGGAAATAACAGAAGATAACATTACAGGGAATGGAAACGGAATCCGAAAACGGTAACAGAAACGAAGAACATAACTGAATTGATAATATAACGTAATGAAGAGTTATAGTTATAATATAACGCTTCATTAATCTTATACCTAATACCTCATAACCTAATACCTGAGTTAAAATAACTCTAAAGTTAAAGTAACGTTAAAGTTATAATATAACGCATCATATAACCTAATACCTGAGGCGTTATTAATACTGTTATCTACAGTCCCGCCGCCAAGTGGAATATTTTTGAACTAAACTAGAGCTGTAACTACATAACTCATCCCCCTTTCTTACTCTGAGATAGTGTCTTTCCGCGCCCCGCCACTGCCAGTCGGAATACTTATGAATTAGACTAGAGTTATTCGATAACAGGTATTTTTCGATATTACGTTATCAGAGGAACGGTTCCCTTACAATAACAGGTTATTTTTAACGGTTACGTTATTAACCACACACCTCTAGTTATTATATAAAATTAAATTATCAGGAATAATTGGATTTGCAGTCTATACAAACTTTAACTCTAGATTTAAAATTAGAGGTGTACTCATATTTTATTCATATTCAGATGTCCATACTTTCCTTATGAACAGAGTTAATATGTTTTTTCAGATCACTCATCCTTCTGTTTTTGTGGTCACAATGAGGGCACTGCATTTTAATTTTTTTGTGAACAGAGTCAATGTGATAATTCAAAACACACTTCTGGTTGGTTTTATAGTCGCATTGTGGGCATTCAAATGCCTTTATTTGCTTATGTACCGAATCGATGTGGAGTTTTAGACAACTCTTCCTACTAGATTTATATTCACATTGAGGGCATTGAAATGCCATTATTTTGCTATGAATAGAGGCGATATGTAATGTCAGATTATTCTTCCAGTTGGTTTTATAGTCGCAGTGGGCGCATTTAAACGACCATATTTTCTTATGTATCGAGTCAATATGCATTCTCAAACTACTCTTCCAGTTAGATTTATAGTCACAATGAGGGCACTGAAATGCTGCAATTTTGTTATGTATAGAGTCGATATGTTTGTTCAAATCATTCCTCCTGTTAGTCTTATGGTCGCATTGAGGGCACTGGAAAGCCTTAATTTTCATATGTACCGAATCAATGTGAAATTGCAGATTTTTCTTCCAGTTGGTTTTAAATTCACAGTGGGTGCATTGAAACGCCCATATTTTGTTATGCACCGAGTCAATGAGAATTTTCATTTCACTCATTTTGTAGGTTTGATGGTCACAATGAGGGCACTGACACTCCTTTATTTTTATATGAACCGATTCAATATGCTTTTTCAGATTACTCTTTCTGCTGGTTTTATGGTAACAATGAGGGCATTGAAAAGACTTGATTTCCTTGTGTACTGAGTCAATATGTTTTCTTAGATCGCTCATACTGTTGCTTTTATGGTCACAATGAGGGCACTGGAAAGCCTTTATTTTCTCGTGGACCGAGTCAATATGAAATTTAAAATCATCCTTACAGTTGGTTTTGAATTCACAGTTAGTGCACTGAAACGCCCATAGGTTCTTATGAACTGATTCAGTATGAATTTTCAGACAATCCTTCCTGTTAGTTTTATATTCACAGTGAGGGCATTGAAACGCCCATATATTCTTATGCTTCGAGTCAATATGCATTTTGAGTCTGTTCATCAAATTGGTTTCATGGTCACAATGAGGGCACTGAAAAGCCTTTATTTTATTATGTATCGAGTCAATATGCATTTTCAGTCTGTTCTTTCTGCTTGTTTTATGATCACAATAAGGGCACTGAAATGTCACTATTTTCTTATCAAATGAGGCAACATGATTTTTTAGACTTCTATCAGCTGCATCTAAAAAAATATCAACAAGTTAAATTAATCTTTGGAATAAAGAAAATATCATGTAAGGAAAGAGATTTTTTTAAATATTTATTATGTTAAAACGATTATGTTTTAAATAAATTTGTAGATTATGGAGTCAATAAAAATAAAGGATTTAAAAAAAAAAAATAAAAAAATAAGTAATGTTTATCCAGGTGATGTAGCACAGAAGCCGGGAAATCTCAGCTACCCAAAAGTACCTTTTTTTTACCCAAAAGTTGTTCGGAATATCGTTGTATTTTTTTTATAATGTTAACATTCTAATAAAAATACGTTGAGTTATCTAATTTGTTATATTTTTTCTGTTATTTAAGTAATTACTGGATTAAAGCTCATATGTTCAGTTAATCATACTTATGTTAATATACTTATCTAATTGTTATCGTAGTCGAGCATTTATTCTTTCTCTTCTTCTATTATGAACGACTCATGAGGGATGCTCATTAAAAATCGACAAATTTTCGCTCTTACCTGGGCATCGTCACGATTTAATATCTTAGTACTAAGAGTGGTAATCATTTCCAATCTCCTTTTTACAAATATATGTTTAAATAAAAAAGGTGAGGAACCTTCTACTAAAAGTATTCACCGCTTGTAAATATGGTATTATGATTGGAAATTATTACCACTCTTAATACTCAGATAAAGGCCTGATGATTGGTAAGGGCAAAAATTTGCACTAAATATATAAAAAGTTTTCCTACCAACTACAAACATACTCGTTAACTGAAACCTCATCATGATTTTTTTTTTCTCAATATTCAAAATGATACTTATTGTAAGAAGCTTGCTTCAATGATACAAATAATAATTTTCTTTTAATTTTGTTTTAACTTCGCTAGTTACAAACAGTTAGTTACTTTTAATTTTGTATCTTTTCGAACTCCGCCATGTATAAGCAGTTAGCAATGTATACATACTTAGCAGTGTGATTTTATAATTAATATTTAATGAAAAATGTAAGGAACTTCGTTCCTACCTGGTGTCCCACGACACCACACGTATTTTTTAATGATCCCTCTAGCCCAAGGAGAAAAATAATTATTAAAAAATTAAGGGATTAACCACAGAATAATTAATACTTGTTTATGTTATAATAATTTATCAACCCTTATCAAAGATGTAAAATCCTATGAAAAATCTTTTAAATGATGTAATTGTTTATATACCTATACCTTTCAGATTACTCTTTCTGCTGGTTTTATGGTAACAATGAGGGCATTGAAAAGACTTGATTTCCTTGTGTACTGAGTCAATATGTTTTCTTAGATCGCTCATACTGTTGCTTTTATGGTCACAATGAGGGCACTGGAAAGCCTTTATTTTCTCGTGGACCGAGTCAATATGAAATTTAAAATCATCCTTACAGTTGGTTTTGAATTCACAGTTAGTGCACTGAAACGCCCATAGGTTCTTATGAACTGATTCAGTATGAATTTTCAGACAATCCTTCCTGTTAGTTTTATATTCACAGTGAGGGCATTGAAACGCCCATATATTCTTATGCTTCGAGTCAATATGCATTTTGAGTCTGTTCATCAAATTGGTTTCATGGTCACAATGAGGGCACTGAAAAGCCTTTATTTTATTATGTATCGAGTCAATATGCATTTTCAGTCTGTTCTTTCTGCTTGTTTTATGATCACAATAAGGGCACTGAAATGTCACTATTTTCTTATCAAATGAGGCAACATGATTTTTTAGACTTCTATCAGCTGCATCTAAAAAAATATCAACAAGTTAAATTAATCTTTGGAATAAAGAAAATATCATGTAAGGAAAGAGATTTTTTTAAATATTTATTATGTTAAAACGATTATGTTTTAAATAAATTTGTAGATTATGGAGTCAATAAAAATAAAGGATTTAAAAAAAAAAAATAAAAAAATAAGTAATGTTTATCCAGGTGATGTAGCACAGAAGCCGGGAAATCTCAGCTACCCAAAAGTACCTTTTTTTTACCCAAAAGTTGTTCGGAATATCGTTGTATTTTTTTTATAATGTTAACATTCTAATAAAAATACGTTGAGTTATCTAATTTGTTATATTTTTTCTGTTATTTAAGTAATTACTGGATTAAAGCTCATATGTTCAGTTAATCATACTTATGTTAATATACTTATCTAATTGTTATCGTAGTCGAGCATTTATTCTTTCTCTTCTTCTATTATGAACGACTCATGAGGGATGCTCATTAAAAATCGACAAATTTTCGCTCTTACCTGGGCATCGTCACAATTTAATATCTTAGTACTAAGAGTGGTAATCATTTCCAATCTCCTTTTTACAAATATATGTTTAAATAAAAAAGGTGAGGAACCTTCTACTAAAAGTATTCACCGCTTGTAAATATGGTATTATGATTGGAAATTATTACCACTCTTAATACTCAGATAAAGGCCTGATGATTGGTAAGGGCAAAAATTTGCACTAAATATATAAAAAGTTTTCCTACCAACTACAAACATACTCGTTAACTGAAACCTCATCATGATTTTTTTTTTTCTCAATATTCAAAATGATACTTATTGTAAGAAGCTTGCTTCAATGATACAAATAATAATTTTCTTTTAATTTTGTTTTAACTTCGCTAGTTACAAACAGTTAGTTACTTTTAATTTTGTATCTTTTCGAACTCCGCCATGTATAAGCAGTTAGCAATGTATACATACTTAGCAGTGTGATTTTATAATTAATATTTAATGAAAAATGTAAGGAACTTCGTTCCTACCTGGTGTCCCACGACACCACACGTATTTTTTAATGATCCCTCTAGCCCAAGGAGAAAAATAATTATTAAAAAATTAAGGGATTAACCACAGAATAATTAATACTTGTTTATGTTATAATAATTTATCAACCCTTANCTTCTGTTTTTTTTTATGAGGGGAGTATCAGTCTAAAGAAGTGCCCTCGTAAATACTAAGCTGGATTTAAGAAAGAAAACTAGAACGTTAGGTCTTAAGCACATAATATTAGGATTTAGAAAGCATGCACATTTAAATCTGATAATAACTTCGAGTCCTGTGAACTTTTCAAAACTGTTAATTATGCATGATCTTCTTGATAATAAAATAAGTTTAGGCGAAAATAAGTTTTTAAAGATTGAAACAAATTAAAAGTAATGCGTATTGCGTAAAATTTGTCTTTGATTGTTAGTTTAATATAGTTCACATTATGTCAGTGATGAACAAATTTCAATATGTTTTACTGGTTTTATAGATCAGGTGTCAAGGTCTAGAAAACTTCTATTGCATCAAATCATCTTTAGTTACAAGGTAAAAAGCCATGGGAATCATTTTAGAGCATTACCTGGTGGAGGACTTATTGGCTCCGTTACTGGTTGAGAATCCTTGGTAGGTGAAGTATCTTCGGTTTTAATAATCGTTTTCAGACCCGTATTACATTTTAGCTGCGCACCTAGTGTAACAACACAATCTCTAATTATTCTATGCAATATTAATAATAATAACAATAAAGTTAATTAAAACCATTGACATTTAAACGTAACATTTATCTAACTTTAAAATTGAGACTATACATAGTTTCTTTTGGGAAAGCAAATAACCTGTTATAATATCATATCTGCAAAAAAAAATATTTAAAGAATTAACCTGGGTCCAGAAAAAATACAGGATATGAAAAATGTTAAATATATTGTTACCTCCTCAGAGGAAGGAAGTGAAAAGTGGTTCATTATGCTCCCCCCATATGCTAACACTTCAAAGCGAGCTAAATCCAAACTAAAGTGATCACATGGTCACTGGTCCTTGTCTTATTGGTCTATTCCTTGTCTTTCTGTCTCCACAGACGGTTGTCAACAAATCTTTATCAGTAGCATTTATTTGATACCCCACTATAAGAAGATTGCTATTGGTTATCTAGGAACTATTACATGTTTATTAACCTTTAGATAATTAATAAGGTTAACAATAAACATTAAAGTACATTATTTATGAAGAAAACTGTATTAAAAATAAAAATATTAATGTCGTAAGAAAAGATAACTTATTCTAATCAGCTGATATCAGATAAATTTCGAGTTGTTATCGAGATATTGATATTGTTTCACCAAACTGCCGCTTGAAAGTGTTAGTAGGTATATGGGTGTCGCATAATGAACCACTTTTTGAGACCATACTATTGTTCCCTCTACCCTTTCCTCACTCTGAGGTTACCTCTCCTAAGAAGTTACCACTAAATACTACCCTGTTTAAATACTCTCAATTTTACCTTTGGGCACACAGATAATGCTAGTTCTGAGTTACCTGTATCAATCTTTACAGCTGTGGTATCCATGCCCAGTGAAGCAGCTTCAGTTTTTACTTCTTTATTGACTACATATGTTGCTTCAGATGAACCTACAACATAATTAGAAAAGGAAATGAATATTTACTATAAATATTAGGAATTTATTACAGTGAAGAAGGGTTTTCTTCTTTATTATTTTTTGATGTTCTTCCAGAACATTAATGCTGAAATCAATAAACATAGGTCATAGGTTGGTGGCCATAGAGAGAGAATATCCTATGATTAAACAGTTGGTGGTCAAAGAGAGAGAATATCCTATGATTAAACAAGGTTTTCAGCAGTAAAAAGGGCTTCCCTTTAGTGTTGTTAATCTGGAGAGTTTATTAAAAAAAAAAAATGCCCAAGGAATGGTCAAAAGGATTACTCTGCCCAATTTTAAAAACATAGCTGAAAGTAGTCTATTCGGTCTATAGAAAAAAGTGCATTCTGATAAATCAGGAAATTTCCCGAATATTTCTGTTTGGAGAGATGATATGACCATAAAATAAAGTATTCATTAACATTCTATATGGGAGCATCCAAAAAATCAGTCCAAGACAACTCAGACAAACTTTCTCATGAGTAAAATTACTTAGCCCAGTGTTTCCCATTTATTAGTTTTCGTAGGTATATTTTTAATTACTATTGAGCATTTCATCAAAATGTATCATAAAAAAAAAACATCTCGGCGAGGAATCGAATCAGGCCTCTCTCCGTCCGCATATAAAGCTAATTTCCCAGGAACCAGATTTTTCCCAGGGAAAAGTCTTTTTAACACTTTTTTAAAAATTATTTTTACCCCCTCCCTCCCCTTATGAGTTCATTTTTCTTAATAAAATTTAGGGTGGATTAAGTTATAATTCTAACTTTAGGTTTAGGGTTGTTAAATTATAGTCATTGTGCCATTAGGTCTAGGCTTAGTTTTATTTGTCCTTGACTTTTTTGGGGGTAGCCCAGAGGATGGAATTATAAGCTAGGGGAGTTTTTTATGAGTCAGAAGGGCAGTAAGTAGTGTAAGAGGTAGTGGCAAGGAAATACCTTAAGTTTAGGGTATCTCACTCAAAGTGGATTACGAAGGAGCCGAACTTCGGGGATTGTGGAAACCATCAACGTTTCGTTAGTCTCCATCATTGCTACCCTAAAACAATGCAGTGTAGTCAATTGAAGGTTAAGCTAGAGGGCTGCAGTCGTCTGTCATCAACTCCATTTGAGGTTGGCTAAAATTATATTTTTCTCTTCCCTCTGATTCATCCCCTCTTCTTCTATAATGAGTATCCTGAGAGCAGGCAGAAATTCCCCGTTTAAACATCAGACGGATTTACCCCTCCCTGCTGGCTGAGTTGAGAAAATCCTTTATTTAATTAGAAATTTCCTTGATTATTAAGGCTATTATTATATCTGTTTGGACAACATGTAAGAGTTTTTTTTTAATCAAAATTGTTGAAAACATGTTTGATAAATAATAAAGATGACCGATTAAGTTGAAATTTGGTACAGATGCTCATTTTCCAACGCCCAGAACGAGTTCGTTGGCCAATGTTATCCTCTCAAGCGATCGCACGCAACCGTGAACTTCAAATGTAAAATTGGAATTTTAGGACAGGGAAATATTTTAATTTCATCTATTTAATGAGGGAAACAACTTTTTAAAATAATTGTTNGGGGGGGTCAAGCCGATTTTATTGCCAGAACAACAAAGTGGAACTTAATAGTAAACTTAAAACAATTCAACGGTTTCATTCAACGTCAACGCAGTAGCGGCGGTAAGGTTTTAGGGGCCCCCTGCAAACTTTTAGTTTGGGCCCCTCTATTTATTTCCCTTGCATGGGACCCCCCGCACTGCGGGGCTCTCAACTGCCATTTCTTTTCTCTCTCGTGGTTTTCATCACAAGTTTCATAATCGTGTTTGTCGTTTGCAATGTATTTTTAGGTGGGTTCAGAGCAAGCGGATCTATAAATATTATATTCATGAAGCCGTGGAGATCTTTTATTTACGTACCGTTTATTTTAGGGTTGGGATATCGAAAGAAAACATCGATATATTGACATCAAGTGGATGAATATCGATATTAATATTAGTAAAAATATCGAAAGAAATTATCGATATTCCCGATATATCGAGAACCTTCCAAAGTCCCATTTTCCCAGGTGAGTAGGTGAGGTTGTCGGGTCAATTTTCCTCCTCTGTTGAGCAGAAAAGAGTTAAAAAAAAAAACCACAGGGAAGTACTTAGTCTAAGTACTTTTTAGGGTTTTGTAGATGAGTAAGCATACCCATTATGTAAATAATTATTTCTTGCCTTCAATCTAAAAGTCCCGGGTTCGATCCCCCGGGGGGTCACAATGTTTTTTATCAGTAATAAACNCCCAGGAACCAGATTTTTCCCAGGGAAAAGTCTTTTTAACACTTTTTTAAAAATTATTTTTACCCCCTCCCTCCCCTTATGAGTTCATTTTTCTTAATAAAATTTAGGGTGGATTAAGTTATAATTCTAACTTTAGGTTTAGGGTTGTTAAATTATAGTCATTGTGCCATTAGGTCTAGGTTTAGTTTTATTTGTCCTTGACTTTTTTGGGGGTAGCCCAGAGGATGGAATTATAAGCTAGGGGAGTTTTTTATGAGTCAGAAGGGCAGTAAGTAGTGTAAGAGGTAGTGGCAAGGAAATACCTTAAGTTTAGGGTATCTCACTCAAAGTGGATTACGAAGGAGCCGAACTTCGGGGATTGTGGAAACCATCAACGTTTCGTTAGTCTCCATCATTGCTACCCTAAAACAATGCAGTGTAGTCAATTGAAGGTTAAGCTAGAGGGCTGCAGTCGTCTGTCATCAACTCCATTTGAGGTTGGCTAAAATTATATTTTTCTCTTCCCTCTGATTCATCCCCTCTTCTTCTATAATGAGTATCCTGAGAGCAGGCAGAAATTCCCCGTTTAAACATCAGACGGATTTACCCCTCCCTGCTGGCTGAGTTGAGAAAATCCTTTATTTAATTAGAAATTTCCTTGATTATTAAGGCTATTATTATATCTGTTTGGACAACATGTAAGAGTTTTTTTTTTAATCAAAATTGTTGAAAACATGTTTGATAAATAATAAAGATGACCGATTAAGTTGAAATTTGGTACAGATGCTCATTTTCCAACGCCCAGAACGAGTTCGTTGGCCAATGTTATCCTCTCAAGCGATCGCACGCAACCGTGAACTTCAAATGTAAAATTGGAATTTTAGGACGGGGAAATATTTTAATTTCATCTATTTAATGAGGGAAACAACTTTTTAAAATAATTGTTTAGTAAAACCAACACTGACACCACTGTAAAGTGTTAAAGATCACTAAATTTATTAAAGCAGGCTTAAACCTTTAAAATATAGAAAACAACATTTTTACCGATATCTTAAGTTCTATCATAATGATTTTAACAAAACTTCATTGTCTAAACTACAATTGAAACAGGCATGCAAAATTGCAACCTGGTACAAGTAAAAGATTTTTGTGTAGTGAAGTGATATCATGATTAACTCTTTTCTCAATATTCAATACCTACATATTTATTGCAAGGTGCTCGCTTCAATGGTAAAAAATGCTTTTCTTTTCATTTTGCCTTAACTCTGCTAGGTACAAACAGTTAGTTACTTTTAATGTTACAAATAACACCTTTTCTTTTAATTTTGCCTTAACTCTGCTAGGTACAAACAGTTAGTTACTTTTAATTTTGTCACTTTTCTAACTCCGCCATGTAATATAAGTTACATAGTTAGCAACGTATACGTACTTAGCAGTGTGTTTTCATAATATGTATTTTATGAAAAGCGTAAGGAACTACACATATTTGTTTAAATATTTCGTTGCATATTATTAAATAAGGGAACAGTAAATAAACAAAGGAATCGGCTGTTTTGTTTATAACCTGACACCTGAATGAACTAGTGGGAAACTAGTGAATACGTCTCCACGAATATATTCTTAACTTATATTATAGTCGGATCCGCTAGCTGTGATTCCACATTAATAGATTTTTGTTTTGTTTGAGTTCTAGAGTTTTGTTGACTTATAGATCTAGCAAGTTTCAATAGATATCACAATTACCTGGAACATGTGAAGAGGTGGAGCAATATATAATGGAAGATGTATCATCGTAACACTTGACAACCTTGTCTGCAGAACAATCCATCACCAAACAGTATCAACTAACTACTATAAAAATTATAACTAGTATTTAATTTACTTGACTTTAATCCAATAAGAAAACGAAAAAAAAACAAAAGTAGGAAAAGAACGGAAAGAAGGTTACGAAAGTCGGAGGTTTTACGCTGTGGTGTTCACAGT
>KZ651074.1:335149-351506 GCA_001010745.2 Gerris buenoi | reverse complement strand
CATGTCCAGATAACTCACAGCCTTCAACCACGCTTGAGCAGCCAGGAGAACTTACGAAAAATAAAACTTTACGTGATACAGCCATTAACACTGTGTTCTGCTTCAACCAAGAATGTTTGCAGTACTTCTTCCTTTGGACACTGTTCATTTAAGACTGTCTTTAGAGCAAAAAATACCAATAACCCTGGTATCACTAGGTGATATCTTCCGCCCAACAGTAAGGTTAAGTCAACTGTATGACGTGAGGTATCACCTGGTGATATCTTAAATTTTCCTTAAATTTTGGGTAAAAAAAGTTAAATTTTCCCATTTATTATAACTAGTAGTCGTTTTTATGCCATAAATGAGTAAATAAAAGAAGAAAAAATTTCCGCACCAGAGTTGACCCCTAAGGATTTAGTCCCGCAGTCAAAGGGTTAAGGTCAAATTATAACATTTTTTTTTTTTTAAATGTGATAGGACTTAAAAGATGCTTAGCAGCTGATAATTTGAAAATAAATGAGTGATTCAAAGGTTTGTTTATGCTCTTTGAAATTTTTCCAAGCCAAGTCGAAACTATGTAGGGGGCCTGCACCACAAGTCCAGCCTATGGGCCCTCAGATCCTAGAAGCATCCCTGCCCCATATACTGTAGTTAAGCCAAGTTTTGGTCCAGTGTGCACTCTGGATGTACCAATGGATTATTTTGACACTCCTTAAGAACACATGTTATGAGCCCACCTGTGCCGTTACCACTTTAAAATCCAGAAGAGTAGTATATTCCTTTGTCCCAAATTCTAACCTAACATAACCTAACCTTCCAAACTTTCATGTAATAATTTTCTTTATAATAAAAGAAACAAAATCTATTGTCTATATCAAATAACTACATTAGGAAACGTTTTTAATATGTAAAAGGAACAGTTTTTTCAAGAAAAAAATAATAATGAAAAGAAGGCGTGGCGTTAAGTGGATTCTGAGCAATTCATTTGTTATTACCCTGAGACCGATTTATAGAACTCAGATCTGGCAAGTTTCATTAGATATTATTATAGTTACCTGATGCAACTTGTGGAGAGGAGCTGCATCCGAAGGCAGCTGTATCATCAAAACATTGAAATTCTTCATCCAATGGCATCTCCATCTCCATCAGTTACCGTCACAAATCTAACCTATTTACTAGAATCGACTACGGCTATCTTTAGCACAACACAACAAGCAATAGCCACAGTATATTATAATAGTACCCTCAACAGTAAAGGGTCAATTACACTACGCTGGTTTACTCGCCGTAAGATAGCCTCAGATAAGCTGCAACTTTACTAACTGACGCTAAGCTGATAAATAAAATAGTAAACAGAATAAAAAAAAGAGCCAACTGTGGAGGGGAGAGAAGAAAGGAGGTTTCAAAGAGCAGGTTCGTTTTTCGTTTTGACTTTTAAGAGATCGATAGCTAAATATCGATATTTTCGATACATCGACATCGATCACCCACCACGACGAGCAACAAATAAGTCGCATCATTCCCCCAAAACTTTTAGTCGAGCAAATAATTAATCACCGTTTTCAATATTATGTTTCTTCGGGTAAGCATCACCTTACACAAATTATTTATCTCTGTACTCAGTACTCAGGTTTTATTGAGGAACGTCGAAGTATCGAAAACATCGATGTATCGGATCAAAAAACATCGGACGTTGACCCGAAGAAACAGAAAAAACCAAATTTTTGACCTTTTTTATTTTTTAACACGTCGTGATGGGAGGTCGATGTATCGAAAACATCAATGTTTTGGCAAATACCGATGTCTGTTCGGTTCGATGTCGGACATCGATTTTCAGCTATCGGGTCTCAACCCCAGTTTTACAACAGAAAAGAGATGATAACGATAACCCAATAAGAATCTATCTAGACCTAGACCTACCCTAGATTCTACTTCTGCCTCTGTGAGTGTGCGGGTTTCTTGAACGCAAAACACCTGATTTGACTACACAGTAATATATGAATTTCCTCTTTTTCTGAGAGCTAGGGGGGGAGGGTGGACTGGACATCGACCGAACCACTAGCCAAAACCAAAACATCGATATTTTCGATACATGGACCTCCCAACTTAAGGAGCACAAAGAAAAAAAAAGTCGCTGGTCTTCCAAAATTTCACCTCAAGCAGAGAAAAGCTGACCGATTTCATTGGTCTTTTTTCGGCGTTTCTTCAGGTCAACATCGATAACTCCAAACATCGAGGTTTTTTGATTCGATACATCGATGTACAATCTAAACTAAACCCTCCGTTATATATATCCGTTATCTCTGTAAACCCTAACCCTAAATGAAACCTTCCATGGTCCTTTTCAAATATTTTAACAAATACATCAGTTTTGTAATGATAATTGTGGTATTATTTTTAAATATTTATTTCAAAAAGCTACGCACGGGAAAGAAAACTAGCTAATAGTTTTTACTACAGGTATAGTAAACAATTAATTAAACAAGCATATACTATTATGTTCATGTTCACATGAGCTCTATAGCCTTGTCCAGACTGCCGAACCAAACATTGGTCTCTGCGCATGCCCAGATTGAGATGCGCACGTGCACTTTAGACTGGGCATGGGCATCCGCAGACACCAATGCTTGGCTCGTTTCCTCTGTTCGGTTCGGAAGTCTGGACGAGGCTTAAATAGTTTGACAGCTTTACGCAAAATGTTAATAGCCTATAATCGAAATTTACGCTGTATAGAAATATTAGGTTTGTTCCAACCGAGCATTGTACCGTCTGCGGGATGCGCAATAGATAAAAGCCGTTCCAAGCTGACTTTGGGACAGTGTTTCGTACCGTCCATGAAACTGTTCCAACCCCGGCTGGGATCGTTTGCGAACCGTTCACTGTACGGTCCCAATGATCCTCTGACAATGCCATGTACTGGTTTGTATAATATGCGCAGTTATGTCAATAATTACAAATATCAACAGGAAGGTTTCCTAACTGTTAGGTTTCCTTGAATGTTTTTAATACAGTGCGAATTATAGTTCTAAACCCGTTCTAACCTGCACGTATATATGTATTATAGCGCATGCGTATAAAACCTAACCTATCCTAAACGATTCCTGAACGATTTGCGGGACGATATAAAGGACGGTACAAATAGGGTGGTTGGAACAAACCTATTAGAATTCAGTGAGGCCACACGAGAAGATGAAAACTAAACTTGTAGAGTTGCTAAAGTTAAATTTTAATATTTATAACCTTCACATTTGTTGTTTTAACCAATGCCTGGACAACCTCGACTAGTTAAGTGTACTAGTTAGTAAACCTTCTTGGTCTTAAGGGAAAAGAACGTAGAAAAACCGCTAGAGCTATCAACTATACACTATCCCTTCTTGTTGGTATAGCTGCAAGTTTTTGAATAGTCTCTAATAATATAAGAAGTTGTTCACATGGGGATAGTTTTCTACTATATTATTGGTTAAAAAACTAGTGTATAGTTCAAATATACCAATAGTTTTGGACTCTAAGAAATGATGAGACAGCTAGGGTTTTTTGTGCTAGTATTCTATCCTGTGTGTATGTAGCTAACTCCTGTGATATTTCTTTTTTTTCATTTTATTTTAAACATTTCTTCAAAAGGAAAGAATCGTTACCAACATTTTTGGGAAAATTATTCTATAACTTTGGTTTCTACGACATTTTAGTCTACAATCAACCCCTCACATTAAATGAAAAACGTTAGTATTTTAAATATGCCTTCTAAAGATATCAACGGAGATCAATCAAAATAATCAAAGAAGTCTATTACTACGTTTACATATCGTTTTGGGTTTTGGAAACGGTTTTGTAAACGATACGCTAGTTCAAAACGCTGTACAAACGGAGAGTGACGGATCGTATCGGTTTAGATTCGCTCCACCAAAAATACGTGATCGGAACGGGAATCGAATTCAAAACGCTCGTGTGAACAGTTCGTGGAGGGGATCGAGATATCAGGTTATTTTACTCTTTTCCACTTTTCAAGTTCTTTACTTTCGTGAGCTTCCGTTTCTTTTTTTTAAACAGCAAAAACGTTTTTGAACAAAATTTACTCTATAAAGAACCTTTAAAACTTTTAATAACTTGTAAATAAAATGTAAATAATTACAAGATAAAAAGAACTTTTTATATACTACGTTTTTAAATTTTCTGTCATAAATTACTATAAATTTGAAACCCGTCAAAATGAATAGTGTAGGTAAATATGGATATGTCAAAACAAATAAAATAACTTGCGGATTTTTCCTGAACTAACTTTCCATACATCAATCAGAATTTGCTAAAAACAAAACAAATTCTGCTGAAATATGGCTAAAAGTATTAAAATAATGCATTGTCATCGTGGTCTGAGCTACTGTAAAAGTTTCAAATGTCTCGCTATTCAGGAAGATAGTTAGAAATCGTTTGCAAGATTTGTACCGGACAAAAGAAACCAAGTTAATAAAAACGTAAAATACACGGACTTATTAGGTAACAAGGAAGAAGGTTTTACTCGTGACGTCACTGTTATGAAACATCGAAAACAAATATTTCGATCACTTGTATTTTTTGTTGTAAGAACGCGAATCGTTTTGGAAATGAATAGGATCCGAAACGCTTTCAAAACTATGTGTGAACGTAGTATATGAAAGATGATAAATTAATACTGTCAATGCATTTACTTGCATTGAAATTATATATTTAAGGCATAGAATAATATAAAGGAATAAGTACTTATGGGAACTATAGATAACATAAATTAAACTGTTATTTTGTTAAATGACAAAACAACTTTTAATTGCAGATGAACAGATAATTTGGCTTTATAACCTTACCAAGGATAGCATGGGGGAAGAGAAACCTGTGGCAGCAATAACTTAGGCCAGGCAATAAGAATAAGTTACATCTCTTGGCTAACTACTAAATATAAATTTATTTATAGGGAATAAAAAGGGGAAAGATGCAAGTCAAAGTGTGCACCTTAAACCCCTAATAGTAGCCTAAGCTATTTAGATTAATACATTATATAAGTTTTGTGGGTATACTAACCTAAGATGCTATGACTAACTACAAGGATGCTCATTGAGTCATGACTTTGAACCAAGCTGGAAAATCCAAAAAATTGGGGTGGGGAGCCAATACTGGAATGTCATTGGTCCCACAGGCTTACTACAGTTTGTGTGATAAGGTTATGAGTGTGGGGGAAAAAATTAGGGTGGGGAGCTTATGAGAGGCCAGGATTTTGAATTATAGAAAGTTGGGCCAACTAGGCAAGATATAATGTCACTGGCCACACTGCTCCCACAGGCCTAGTGGCTTTATTTTTTCCTCATTTAGGTTGGCCAATCTAAGTGTCAAGTCACAACTCATAACATGTACACTGTAGAGGCTTTATTTTTAAATAAATCTTTATTTTCCTAGAAGCGACTCCAGCGATAGACGCTCAAGCGATAGTTGCTGGGCGACTGTCGCTGATGACTCCTCTTCTGAGATTACATGTTACTGTTTTCCTAGCTGAGCGATTCTTAATATGCAAATTCAGAACAATACTCGCTGAGTGACTATCGTTGAGCGTCTATCACTGGAGTCACGTCCTGTGGAAAACTTACCTTTAAATCCAGTGATGTTGATCACTTACTAGAGGGTTTCTAGATATTACTTCAAGCAAACAGCATTGATACTGATAACATAAGGGAAGCTTCCTGGACTACCAATACATACGCTTGCAGGATTACCATGCTTATCTATTGAGTGAGTGACTTTTAATAAGATAAAATTAGGGTAAGAATATATGGACGTCACAGTTTCCTAAATTCTTCCCCTCCTCCTACCTAACAACTACTTATTTTAATTGACAGACTGTTATAATAAAAATATTTTATTATGTAGCAAGTCAATGGGACTTTTAGACAACTCTTACTGTTGGCTTTATGGTCACAATGAGGGCAGTACTTCTGCTACTAAAATATGCTATATTTAAGGTGAATTTACAAAATAGTATTATAACAAAAGTAAATAAATATAACATGGTATATCAAGGCAAAGATTCTTCTGACAGAGGGATACATAATAAAATTTACAGAAAAATAACTAAAAAAATTAAAAACAAAACATTTACACTACTACATACAAAATTAAAAAACTTGAGGGTACTAAAAAGCATAAATTCTGTACGCACTGAGTCAATATGCATTTTCAGACATTCTTTTAAGTTGATTTTGAATTCACAGTGGGCACATTAAATAGTCAAAACAAATATTTTCGAATGTATCAAGTCAATATAAATTTTCAGTTGTGCTGGTTTTAGGACAACATGAGGGATAGTACTGTAATGCCTTTGATTCTCTTGGGTACATGTCAATATGAATTATCAGCATTTTCTTCCGATTGGTTATATGTTTACTTAAATGCCTTTATTTTCTTATTGTAGAAAGGAAAAGTCACTCCACATGAAATAATTTTATTATTTTCAAAGCAGCTTTCAGCCACTATAGGGCCATCATCAGTGCCTGAACAAACAGTAAATAAAAACTAATCAAAAAGTTATAAAGGAAAACTGAGACAAAAACACAAAAAACGGTCAAATCACAATCATAAAAAATAAAATAACAAAAGGCAAAACTGGATGGTTGAAAAAAAGAACTGTAAGCTCATACTGCGCGCTATGGGCGTAGAAGTTGAACCTAAAGGCGGAATATGGTGTTCTTTCCCCTATTTTAGTGGGATTTCCGATCGTTTGGCGAGGATTCTATCTAAATACAATTTAAATGTGGGGTTCAGTATGAATAAGACGCTAAAGGCTCAACTGAGTAGTGTGAAAGACCCTGTTTTGCCTGAAAACAAAAGTGGGGTCTATGTTATGGTCTGCGGTGAGTGTGACACTGTGTATGTTGGACAAACAGGACGCTCCTATAAAATAAGAGCTAAAGAGCACCTACAGCGTACCAATAGTAGTTTCAACCAACACCTTCAAGAACACGGTCACTTCAACGCAGATCATAAGATTGGTTTCATACATTTTGCCCAGAAGGAACGTAAACTGGACGCCCTGGAGAAGATAGAGATTCTACACTTCCAGTTTAGAGTGGGCAACAAGTTTAATGTGAACGAGAGGGGAGAGGCTTCATCCCTTCTGAAGGTCATGGTTGAAGCCGAAAGTCGTGTCAGTCTTGTACCAGTCGCTGGTTTGACATGACCTTTCTCCCATGTTTAATCTTTATATATAACGTTCTTCGCTTTTGCGGTAGACTCCTATTTCTTATTATATTTTATGTATTTATTCTTTTATTGTTATTTTATTTTTTCATTGATTCTCTATTTATTAGTCATTAATTTAATTTTCACTTCACCAAAAGCACTTCCGTTTTGTAATTTTTTGTCTTCTTGTTATTTTTTGTTTTATTTCCACCTTTTTAAGAGTTTTGCCTTTTGTTATTTTATTTTTTATGATTGTGATTTGACCGTTTTTTGTGTTTTTGTCTCGGTTTTCCTTTATAACTTTTTGATTAGTTTTTATTTACTGTTTGTTCAGGCACTGATGATGGCCCTTAAAGTGGCTGAAAGCTGCTTTGAAAATAATAAAATTATTTCACATGGAGTGACTTTTCCTGTCTACAATTAATGATGACCTCCACTAACGCTTCATATCCTAATTTATTTTCTTATGCGCTGAATTAATATGTCTATTCAGACATCCTTTCCAGTTGGTTTTGTATTTACAGTAGGCACACTGAAATGTCCATATTTTCTTATGCCCCGAGTCGATGTGAACTTTCAAACTATTCTTCCAGTAAGTTTTAAAGTCACAATGAGGGCACTGTAAACGATTTCTTCTCTCATGTACAAGGTCAATATGTACTTTCAAACAATCCTTCCTATTGGTTTTATGGTCACAATGAGGGCACTGAAACGGCTTTATTTTCTTGTGTACCGAGTCAATATGAATTTTCAGGCTACTCCTTCGATTGGTTTTATGGTCACAAAGAGGACACTGAAACGCCTTCTTTTTGTTATGTACCGAGTCAATATGAAGTTTCAACATTTTTTTCCAGTTGGTTTTATGGTCACAATGGGGACACTGAAAGGCCTTTATTTTCTTATGTACCGAATCAATATGCAATTTTAGAGAACTCCTCCTGCTATTTTTACGATCACAATAGGGGCATTGAAATGCCTTTATTTTATTATGTACTGAATTAATATGCATTTTCAGACACCCCTTTCTGTTGGTTTTGTATTTACAGAGGGCGCAATGAAAATTCCATATTTTCTTGTGTATGGAGTCAATATGCACTAACAGACTACTCTTTCTTTTGGTTTTATGATCACAAAGAGGGCACTGAAATGCCTTGATACCCTTGTGAATGGAGTCAATATGTAGTAACAGACTACTCTTCCAGCTGGTTTTAAGGTCACAATGAGGGCACTGAAATGTCTTGATTCTCTTGTGAATGGAGTCAGTATGAATTTGCAAACTTCTTTCCTTGTTGGTTTTATAGTCACAGTGAGGGCACTGACATGCCCACATTTTAGCATTGGAGTCGAGACCAGACTGAAATTGAGTATTATATTGACAGTAAGGTATGAGGAAATCCCTGCCTCTTCCTGCTGCTTGTTTATTGGCTAAAACTAAAAAAAAAGTTTAATAAGGTTTATTGCACATCATCATGTCAAAATTAATTGTGGATAAAAACAATATAAATAATAAAGGGGAGGAAGTGGTCCTGAGAGGAAGCAAAGAGTGTGGATAGATGGGAAGAGTTGTAGGCAGTCAAAGATGCTACTGCCAAAACCAAAGAAAAGTAAAACAGACCAGCAAGACTTAAGCTGCTATGACCAACTACAAGTATGATGGGGAAAATCCGAAAAAATTGAGGTGGAGAGCCAGAACTAAAAAATGTTACTGGTACCACACCTTGTGACTCTACACACACCTCGAGTATGTTCTACTATCATTTTGGCGACTTAAGATGTCTTTGGACCATTTCCTCCCTTCTTGGGCAACGCTAATTCCAGTTAAATAAAAAATATATAAATCTTGATGTATAACTCCACTGTTATGTACTTTTTTACTGTTATTAGAGGTCGACCAAGAAGTCATGAACACGGAAGAAACTGAAAGCTTAGCTTCGTTTAAAGTCGGAAATTCCGAATATAGCCAAAGTCAGTACAGTCGATAGAAGTTATCAAAAATAAAATTGTTAATAACAAAATAAACACTGTGTTTTTTGACAGTGGTCTATTTTATTAAAAACTGTCTATACATGACACCAAAACAACGACACTAGCGCACTCCTCAGATTTCCATGACTTCTTGGTCGACCTCTAGTATGTCTAAACTGCACAAGAAATAAATCACAAGGTTAACATCTTAAAGAACTCTGGGAGAAGCAACATCCTACACACACTGTATTCCGGTCTGTTTGCCAAATTCTACAATGTTGAGTTTTACTTGTTTTCCTTATAACAAGGAGAAAGCTGTTTACGTGTCCAACCTGCTTTGGGTAATTCTAAAAAGCTAATATATTTTAAATCTTTAAAATTGCTGTAATTTTTCATGTTTTCAATAAAAATTAGTTAAACCTTTTTCCACATTTCCACAATATTCTGAGATATTTCCGCAATTTCTTCTATGATATTGATATTTATAAGTTTAAATTAAATAAAACTCATTAAGTACATTGTACACTCCTCCTCTTTGTTCTTAATTCCTCCTGAAGGAGGAGGTGTGAAATAATTAATAATTAAGTTTCAAAAAGGATATAAACTTTTATTCCTTTACTCCCAAATTAAAAGACCTTACTCCCAACTTCATCATTGGACGAATGGTAATAGATGATAAAAAAAACTCTGATAATATTGAGTATGGGTTACCTGAATTTTTGTCTAGATCTGTGGCATCCCTTATTGGTGAAGCAGTTTCTGTTTTTGCAAACCAATCCTTGCTATCTTTATCAACTACATATGATTCTTCGGAACAACCTACAATATAATCAGATAAGGAAATTGATTTAAGTAAATTGAAGAAGGGTTTTTTGAGGACATCAGTTCTGAAATAAAATAAGTAAGGCGAGCTTCACGTAAGTACGTGAGGGGATAATCGTCGGTTTCTGTACGATTAAGTTTAAATATTAAGTGTAATAGTTGCATATTCTTTTTCTACACTTCAAGCTCAGACCTTTAAATTGATGTATAACATGCCATGGTAACTAAAAACTTTTTTTTAAGTCGCCCGCCATATTGGCCGCCATCTTAAAAATATTACATGGGTTATTTTAATAGTTGCATATTCTTTTCCTACACCTCAAGACCTTTAAATTGATGTATATCATGCCATGGTAACTAAAAACTTTTTTTTAGTCACCTGCCATATTGACCGGGCCGCCATCTTGAAAATATTAAGTGTAAAAACTCCAAAATTTGTCCAGTTGTCTAAAATGTCGAGATGCACCTGTGAGCTAAATTTCTTGTTTCTAGCTATAGTAGTTAATTAATTGAAACAAGACAGTCAGACAGAGCCGTTATATAAGGTTTCTTTTTTACTTTGTACAGAAACCTAAAAAAGGTATGTTGAAGTTTATTTTTGGGGAAACTTAAAAGCAGAAAGGAAAATAAAGATGAAATATGGTAGCAGTTCTTCATAAAACGTGTACTTAGAAAAGAGAGATGTACTCAGAAATGATGTTGGGGTGTTTTTTCTTCTTTCTACCACAATGACACCCCTCTAAGATTCGTGGTACCCAGGTATCAAATGTTCTTAAGTTAAATAGTACGCAGCCTTCGTAGTAGTAAGGATCCTAGTACTAGTACTAGACAGGTCAGACGAACCACTTGGTCGAACCTAGCAATTAGGCCATCACTTAGGCCCTTTTTACTATACCCATGGTAGAGTTCCAGCCACTTCACACATCTCTGTACATTGTACCACCAAAGCAAGTCTGGAGTGATCCATAGTGAGCCATATAAATCAGAGCATCATGGCGAGGAAGCGAACCCCATCTAGTTCCGCTCATGATTCAGTGATGGCCGAGCAGAAGTGGTTTAGCCCACACGGCCACACTGGCTCTCTGTTAGTACGTAGCCTTAGAGAATAGTTTTAGAGTTTTACCTGCTGGATTTATTGAACCCTCCTCTTCATGCTGAGAATCCCTCGCAGGTGAAATATTTTCTGATTTAATTTCTATTTTTATGTCCGGATCACATTCTAGCTGCAAACCTGGAGCAACAACACAAAGCATAATTATACTTTTTGATTTGCCAAATATTTAAAGAATTAATCTGAAGGCATAAAAAATTACAAGATTATGAAAATGCGTAAATACTTGCAATTTAAGCTTTGGAAACAAAGATAATAATGATTCTTATTAACCTGGCTTTTCGTCTACATCTGAGGTATCCCTGACAGGTGAAGCAGGTTCTGTCTTTATATACCACTCCTTGCTATCTCTATCGACTTCACACGTTTCTTTGGGTAAGCCTAAAACATAATTAGAAAAGGAAATATATATTTATAAACACTTGGGCGTTATTAAATTGATGAAGGGTTCACCTACAAATTTGAGCTGGAAACGATAAAAACAAGTTTACAAAAAAAGCAAATATCTAATGACATTAAAAAAAGGGAAAACCTTAGTTGATGAATCAAACTAAGGAAACTGGGTACATAAAGCTAAATATCGGGATTATTTTGACAAACCACTATCCTGGCTATTCTTAGCTAAACCTACAATATAATCCAAGATTATATTTCAAAATACTAAAATGTATTAATTGAAGAAGGTTTTACAATCAATGTTTTAAAAGGAAACCACAGGCCTGGTTTCTGCAATATATGCGGCTTCAAAGTGCTCCACGCCCTGATAGACAGGAAGGATATTCGGGTCCTTGCCAACCCCTGAACTCACATCTATCGAACCACCACAGAATTACCCTCAAATCTCCTTGTTTGGGTCACAAAGGAGATAATGTCTAGCCACTTTAGCTCCTTTTCCTTCATTTCCCCTGCTCCTAATAAATGAAAGCGTAGTCTGCCATAACCTTCACATACTCCCACAAAGTGGTAGCGAGCCCCCACAATGGACATGTGGGGTCTTCAATCTTTAATAGTAGGAAGGATAGAAAGTTAAGGCCAGTATTGGGTTTTGTTATAAGAAATGGTTTTTGTTATAATGAAAAAGTTCCAAACATTTTATTCCAGGAGATATCGTACAAAAAAAGTGTCTGACTAACATCAAGCTAGAATTTTGTGTATAAGAAAATCTTTTGGTGCCATTTAAGAATATGAGGTCGGCTAAGTTCGTCTGCGGGACATAGTAAGGCAATAGACCCGCCCTTTTTGGTGGACAATGTGATTTTCATGATCCTGAGTATGAACTTAGTTAGTAAACCAAAAATCAAGTTGATAATAGTTTGCCGCTTAATAGGTCAGGTAGCCAAATATTTCTTGAAATCAAAAAGGTCACCTAATAAGAGACTAAGTACTATCAACTTGATTTTTGATCTACTAACTAAGTTCGTACTAAGGATCATGAAAATCACATTTTCCACCAAAAAAGGCCAGGCATGACCGCTCTCTACAGGTTTGTATTTTTCAAATGCCAATTGCCTTACTATGTCCCGCAGATAATATTTACTTACACAAAAAATCAGCTTGACGTTATTCAGATAAGTTTTTGACTGCTATCTCCAGGACTATTTGTATTTGTGATTATTATCGTACGAAACTTTCTTAGCTTATTTGCATTATTACTGCATTGAATTTGATATAACAAACAGTTTTATAATCAATGTCTTTCCTTCACCTTAAATTCTCTTTAGAATAAGACTTCCATACAAAGAATTATAAAATCCGAAAGCTGATTTAATAAATAAACTATTATTATTTTCCATGAAACTGTTTCCTAGTATTTATTAAGATGAACCAACCCTCTTACTTCTTAAGTTAGTTAGTTTACTGTCCGTCCCTAAGGAGATTTAGTGCGTTGACAGCATGGGAAATCAAGTGCCACACAGATTGGCCAACCTCTCTGACAAAAAATAAAGCCATTAGTTCTGTGGGTAGGGGTGGGGCAGCTAACTTGTTTGTAAACACCAACCCTCCACTAGAGACATTTATCTTTGCCTAGTTGGCCCCACCTTTTGTCCGGGAAAATCTGAAGCTCTCATTGGCTCCCCACCCCATTTGCTAGATTTTACCGCACTGTCAACGCACAAACTCTCGTTTGGGACAGGCTGTTATTAGACTCTATATAGAAATGTGCTAAGTTTGAATGAAGGTTACAGTTACTTACCTGGAGCAACATGTGAAGAGACGGAGCTATATATAAAGGCAGTTGTATCATCGAAGCATTTAAATTCCTCGTCCACTGGCATCTCCATCTTTTAACAGTATCTTCTAACTTGTATTAACTAAACTACAATCCACAACAATGTAAAAAATAACAGACGCAAACTACTCAAAACAGTAAAATAGTAAAGCATTTCTCACTCAGATCAGGGATACAAAGTTTTGTTACAAGTAGTAATTGAGTAGACCCCGTCTTAAAATTAGGAAACAACCAAGCGTGACACGTAGGAACTGTTCCAACACCAGACAATAAGTCACAAAGATGTTGGCTCGGAAAAAAGCCATGTCCCGCATCGTTTCGTCGCATCCGACTCATCAGGGGCCCGACGATGCCCACCCAACTTTGGACCTATACTATACTGGATAAAGAAGATCAGGTATAGGGCTTAACAGAGACGAGCGTGCTCTCACACCGCCATTCTTGCTTGGCTGGCAAAACAACATCTTTGTGACTTATTGTCTGGTGTTGGAACAGTTCCTATGTGTCACGCTTGCGTGGCACATCCCATGGTGTCTCTCACTAATGGTGAAAACACACGGTATAGAAAACTAGCGTATAGTTTTTACTTTAGCTATAGTAAACTAGCATTTATGCCGACATGAGTTCTAGTTTTAGTTGGCTATTCGTATAGTTTACTATCCTATAGTTGTATTATACGCTATACATACAGAAATATTACTATACAGAGGGGCCACACGAGAAGGAATAAAAACTATACAGCAACAAGTATAGTTTTGATTCCTTCTCGTGTGGACCCTCTGTATAGTAATATTTCTGTATGTATAGCGTATAATACTACTATAGGATAGTAAACTATACGAATAGCCAACTAAAACTAGAACTCATGTCGGCATAAATGCTAGTTTACTATGGCTATAGTAAAAACTATACGCTAGTTTTCTATACCGTGTGTTTTTACCTTAACACTAATTGTATAGAAAACCTAATATTTGCAATTCTGGCAAAAACCAATCCCTTTATGACTGGACGATAGCAAAAATGAAAAGATCCAAGAGCACATGCCTTAGGACAATTTCCTTCTTCCTTGATTCGTATTAAAACTTAAAAACCCCCCATTACTTGGTAAGTTTTGGACAAGAATTATTTTTTATCTACTTACACCAGCAAAATCAAGCAAGTTGTACTGTTTTCAATCTTCAAATGTCATTTACCTTGATTTTTTTGTAACATGTCAAAAAAAAGAAACTCCCAGAAAAATAATAAAGTGTCAGCAAAACAACCAACAGGCTGTAAAATTATAAGAAAATTTTACTACATTGTTTATTTTTATATATTTAAGCATAATATTCTGCTACATATTTATATATTTTTTGAAAATAACTTAAATAATTATTGTAATAAAACAATTTTTATTATTTTACAGCGATTATTTTTAAAAATTGAGATAAAAAAGTGGCAACACTGAATTCGTTTTGCCTTTGTTTTGTTTTCTTATGACTCAAACTTTCGTTTTTTACAACTTTCATTTCTTTTAATCTAACTAAAAAGGGAATATAATAATTAGTGTAATTTTTCTGCCATTAGTAGATAAAATATTGTATGTACCTATGCAACAAAGGAAACATTCCTGACTCGTTTAATGATTTTCTGCTATGTTACACCTTAAGTTATTCAACATTTTCCTGCCTTGGCTTCATCATGTCAATCAACATGTAATTCTGACTCAACTTTGCCTTGTCAGTAAAATAGTAAATTTCCTGCCTGGTCCTCGCCTCTGCAGTGAATTTGTTTAGCCTATCCTCACCTTTGGCTCGGAACTAAAACTTAAAAAACTTGTCAGCAAAATTTCACTTGGCTGCCTAGTAACATAAATAACTATTCTTTTCTGTTTGATAAGGTTTAGACCACTGCCATACGATTCTACCACATAAGATTTTGATTATCTTAAAAAGTTTCCCTTCACAAGGCCTTTCAGGTTTATTCCACGGCAGTTGCAAATATCTAACAGACTATTAAAACCTGAGCACCATGACAACTTGATATCAGTTAAAATAATTTGGGTCATCGTAAATGATAGTATTATAATAGTCAATACTATAAATAAAAATCAATGTTTGTAAAACACTTATAGTTTTCACAAAAAATATTTTAGTTAAATCATGTCTGTATTAACTAAAAATTTTGTCAGCCCTCTTACGTTTGACATAACATGGTAGGTTATGAAAATATTAAAGCCTCGTTCACACCATGACACTAAATTTCGCGACATTCAATGCCACGACATTAGTGTCGCCGAGTGTAGTCGTATGAACAATAGATGACACGGCACTAAACGCACAATAACAAAGACGCAGAGTGTCAAGCAGTGTCACAGAATTAAATGTCGTGACATTAGTGCCATCGTGAACGAGGCTCAACTCTCTATCATATAGAAATAATAATATCCCTTAGTCCATTATCTATTAAGACAAAGGGATATTTTGTTCAAAATACTTAGGGACAATGGAACATCCACATCTATATATAAAAGTGATTAAATCTCCTTTAGTCTTTTTAGTTAATTATACTAAGGGATTTTATCACTTTTGTGATGATAAAAGTATGGAATTCCTAAATATCCCTTTGTCTTAATAGTTTTGGGAGGTAATCAACTAAAGTATTGCTTGGCTTGTCTCCTATTTTACTTTTGTATTCCTTTTAAGGGAGTACTAAACTAAAATAAATTGACATTGTTATTTAATTTTTATTAAGATAAAAATCATACAAATTAATTTTTATTTTACAATTTTTATTTTACAATTATAAAAGCTGTCACCTTGTAAAGGTACCTCAGCATAATGCTGATTTGCATGTGATTTGTATTCAGAATTAGTTTATTTATTATTGTAAACCATTCAAGCAATAAAAGGTTGATTGCGTTTTTACAAAGCTCAAAGAATTTTATTTAGTAATTTACTAGCGTAACAAACGTATAACCCATATACCTTATTAATTAAAATAAAAACACCTTTTAAAATTTATTGAAAACAAAACCTCATATAATAAATTAAAAAATACAATACGCAAAA